>JAQJVL010006783.1:0-27212 GCA_035578905.1 Stictocephala bisonia | reverse complement strand
AAGATTATCTAAGTAAATGAAAACTTATTATTTTATTAAAATTATTAAAAATATTTTATTTCAAGGACAGTTCCAGGTGACATATCTACTACAAATAAACCCTTTACGTTTTAACACGTTTGGTTATTTATTTATGTACCAATATTAAAAGTTGTCAGGTTATATGCAATGTTGACTTATTTAGTTTTAACTTAATATTATCCTCATATAATGAATATGGAAAGTAATGTACGTATTACATTACTTGTACTTGTTGTATTGTACCATTGATTTTTCTATATAAAGAGATACTCCATCCATATGGGAGAGTTGTGGCGAGGCCCCAAAACTGTTTTGAGGCCCCACGCTGCGCTGCGCATAGCCCTATTTCCTTTCTCTCTCGCACGCTCTTCTGTCTCTCTCTCACTTCCCTCCTCTTAACCCACTCTCCCATTCTCCAGACAGCCGCCCCGCCCTCTCCTTCCTCAGGTCCCACACACAAACAACGTCCTGCTTAGATAATTGTTTCCGTTATTCCATATTGCCAACGTTTATCCGGGTTCTCTGTTTTTATATTTGCTTGCATCTCTTTCGAATAATAAAGAATACTGTGTTGATACTATTACAGTAAAACTCAGTGTGACATTCATATTGAATAAAGAAATATTTATAACTGAATAAATTAAAACACCATATTGATTTATATGATTAACACACCGTGTATTTGTAAATAGACAAACTTGAATAGACCGCTAACTTATCGGCAATGCTGGCGATAATTACTGCTGATTTAGTAAACATTTTTATATTATATAGCCCATCTGAATAATCTTTATTTATTGCATTTTAACCATCGATTAGGTGATTAAATCGACTGTTGTACTCAATCATTAATTTTTTCATATTCGGTAATTGATTAAAAAATTAATTGTTTTCAAATCCAATCAATGACTCCCATTTCAATTATGAAATTAATCTGCAAATATTCCAAGAATATATAATATAGTGAAATATAAAAAAATGTGACATTATTTATTTCTTTGACAAAATAGATATTGAAATAGGCCTATGATATTTATATAGAATAATACTGGGCAAAATATAAAACCCAGGTGAGATTCAAATTTCATGATAGGGTTAGAAAAAATCATAACAAACCACTAATTTACTTCTATACAAGATAAAAATAGCTTTCATCTTATGGCCTGATTCAGACAATCTATGTATAGACATTTAATTTAAAATAGTATTATTTTTCATTTTATTATAAACGTCTGTTTTACTATTACTGTCTGTAACATTAACATATTATTTGGTTCCAAGTAATTGCATGATTGTTTGTAAAATATTTCATTGTTTGGTGAATGGTCAGTTTTCATTTTTTTCGGAATCATGAAGAGTTGTGACTCTTATTACATCTTGAGAAAAACAATCTCAATGTCAATTGAAATTGGTTAGGAAATATTATCGTGATAGAATATAACTAGACTACTGATTATTTAGATTCAATTTTCATTATTTTAATCAGGTTGAAATTATTGTAAATTTTGTTTATGTCCCCCTTTCAAAAATTCCGTTCTATAACATTGATTGAATCAAACCATTGTAAAAAGTATTTCTAAGGCGAATATAATTAATCATATCTGTTTTTCATATACGTTTCTATTATTTTACTAGATGTGAAAGTATGGATAAACTGCAATTTATTTATATTTTAAATTTATCTGGTAAAGACACTCTGGAATTATACTGGTAAAATTTCACAAGTAGCGTGACCAGCAATAACATAAGAAATAACTAATTTTAAGTAACTACAGAGTCTAAATAATAACAAAATAAACTAAAGCCGCACTCTGTGGCGTTTTTAATTATAACAGAACAAACAATGATTTCAATAATATAAAGGGTTAATTCTAGTATTAAATGTGAACTATATGACAGATGATAAGTTAATGAATAATTAAACTGTTAGAAATTATTCCAGATACTACTAATAACGCATCCTCAGTTGACTTTCCTTTGATAAAACCGAATTGACGTAGATTAAGAAAATTTAACTTAGATAAATAACTACCTATGGAGTCTTTTAATCATTGTTTTTTTTTCAAACCCCTTAGAGAATACAGATAACAAGCTGGTTGGTCTTATGTTATCTAGTTTTATAGAGTTATTGTCCTTCAAAATAGGTACTACTGAACCTTCAGGCTCTCAGGAAAAATGCCTTTGATAAAACTACTGTTTATTAAGTGAACTAAAACTGGTAATCTCATCAATTATATTTTTCAGTAAATGTACATTAATTTGGTCAGAGCCAGTTAATTTTTAATTTTTTAAAAGCTTAACAATACTCTTAATTTCATCTAAATCTGTTGGAATTATAAAGAAAGAATATTGATAGTAAGTACGTAAAGGTGGAAGAGTATTGGAATGTAGGTGGAAGAGTATTGGAATGTACAACGTCTGGACGGCTAGACTGGATTGCGATAAGGTGGTTGTTTATCTTATCAATGACGGAAGGCTCACGCATAACTTCGCCATTTGGCAATTTAATTATCTCAACTATTTCTTTGAAAAACCACTTGTTAAGTTATTTATTACCTTCCACTGCTCAGATACATCACCTTTACAGTTTTCCAATGATGTTGAATAATAATTGTTTTTTTGTAAAATTGATCACATTATTTAATTGATTAGTATATTTTGCAAAATAATTTTGAAAACTCTGTCATATGGTCTTCTCGTAGAAATGTTATATAATTTTTTACGTCTCTCAAATTTATGTAAAATGTTTGGTGTTATCCAGGGACTTAACAAAAAAAATAGCCTTTAACAATTTAGAACTACCACCATTTTTCTTGCTACTTCTAAATATACAATTACTTAAAATATCAATAAACTTACAATATGCAGTATTTACATCATTTTAGATAATGCATAATGTTTTAACTAAACATGTGTAACATACTGTTATTTACATTGACAAAATAACAAAAATATGTCCTCTAACATTTTTCATATTCACAAACCCCTAAGGCCTAAATAAAAGGTCGAAAGATCGCGATTCCTTTCCGTGCAAGACAAACCACAGAACGGAATAATATCCCACTTTGACTCTCTTATCAAGGCCAATCGGCGACAGTAGACAGATGGAGGGGCGACAGTAGACAAGTACTTCCGCTCGTCTCATGAGAAAGAAGAGAGAGAGAATTGGGGAATGAGAGGGAGTGATTAGTTTCCTTTACTGCTCCCAGGTTGTGTAACCGAACAGTCAAAACTAGAGGCAATTTCGACCTCTTTAACTTGATTGACGACAGGTTGCAGCATGGTTGCATTCCGTGCCTCAAAATTTAACATTGGATGGAACTATCTTCTATGTATAGTAAAATCAATGATTGTACACTGTATGGTACCTGTACAGTGACTGTACCCATTTACCCATCTCTACACGTTTATTGGTAATGACCCTCCCACCCACCCTTACACGTACAGTGGTAATGACCCTCCCACCCACCATTACACATACTATCTGAGTTTGACTTAGCTCAGAAAGGACTATTTATTATAGCCTAATACCAAGGGCAACTACGTGACCAACAGCTTTAAGTTGAATTCGAACCACGTAGTGTTGGTCTGATTTTCAGCTAACTGACAAGTCTGACACTCGGGTTTTCTTCCCTACACAACATCTGAACCTTGATTACCATGCAACATGGACACCCCAGACTCGTGACTCCTAGAGTCCATGGCAACAATTGAGCGGACGCTGAATCGGTATTAAGAGGACCGAGCATATAACCTATCGCCTACAATCTCCCAAACACTTGCCACCCAAGTAGCTGGGTTACTGCACTGCGTCACCATAGTAAAATAAGGAGCCGCTAAGGACATGATATCAACTGAAAAAATGTTAAATTACAGGAAATATACTATTCCAATCAGACTGATATGAGATTACATTAACTTAGCATAAAAATATAGTGTCCGAAAAACACTATTAATTTGATATTAGGTATGCACCATTTAAAATGATATCTGAGACTCGAAAGAACAGAGACTACTTTCTAATCTAAATTAACTATTATGTACTATAACTACTACAGTTACATTTTAACCTGAAAAGACAAAACATAGTAGGAATAGAACATTACAGGAATCAAATTATGTTTACGAATGTAATTTTAGAACATGTTTGTGTATACGTAATTTAGTTTTTAACATTTGAAAAATATTTGTTTTTTACTAAATTGAAACGTCGTGATTGGTATTTTTCAAGTAATGATGGGAAATGTCCAACAACCTTTGTCTTCAAAATAAACAGTAATGATACTCTATCATTAATAAATTTCAAAAATAAAGTCTTATCTTTGATTTTTGAAAGGCTTTCGACTATAAATTACCCCCTCTTATTTGTTAAACTGAAAAATGTACACTTTTCAGTCAGCAGTTTATGGTGGATTAGATCCTACCTTTCTGATTGGCAACAGTGCTTACATGTGAATGTCAAAGTGTCAAGCTTTAACATATACATCATCTGGCAAACATCAATGCTCAATATTGGGTTCTTTGCTAGCTCAAGATAATTTTGCAAGCCCATTTCCCAAATAGCGTCTGGGATTTTTCTTTTAGTAGAGATATTTATATTTAAGTCAGTTTATGATTTTATAGTACTTATTCTTAGATATGTATATGTTTGAAATTACACTTATAATAAGATGTCTTTGTAAATATGTAATAGACGCTATTATGCAGATATTTCTGTCAAAAAGTATGTTTGAGTTTGCTATTTTTTATACACTTGTGACATAAACTCAGTATTGATATTCCAAAGCAAGACATTAATACTGATGATTTACAGAATTATGCCCATTGTGATATAAACTGTTTAAATGATACTGTTATCCAGACCAACCAAGGTAACAGAACAGGCCTTGACGTTGCCTATAGCAAATTCTGTGTTTAGTTTTTCAAAAGTCATTCATTTTCCTAACACTCAAGTTTTACAATAAGATAAAAACCCACAAATAAAAATGTTGCTATTTATGAAATCTTTGGTGTCTTAGCTCAACCTTACTCATTCAATAAAAGCTTATTATGACATTATTCAGTGTGTTCAAATTATTACTCCCTCTGCTTCTGCTTACTATCTTTTACATTATATTAATTATTAAATATTTTATGACAATTTTTTTTTCCCAATAAATTTAATCTTAGAGGCATGCGTTATACTGTACTATAATCAAACTAATTAATAGCTGTGTTTCCAAACAAAGCTGTTTCTATCTTTAGTCTGGCTTACACATATCTTAAGTATGTGAAAAATCCTACAACACCTTTTACTTGGTGCTTGTCCTTGGGTACAGCCACTCTGAGATTGCACTGCTCTTCTGTGGGTCCATTTATACTCTCTCGCATTGACGGTGTGTTGGCTCGGTGGCTTAGGGCAAGTTCCAAGGTTCGAATCCCCAACTGAGCTATCAGTTAGCACTTGAATTGTTGCATAAAGTACAAAGTTAAATGTACTGTACAAGAGTGAAGTTAACAAATTTTTCTTTTTTAACTTCACTCTTAAAAAAGTTTTTTTTTAATCCATATGTCCGAGATAGTTGACCTGCTTTTGGAAGAGGTTACATTTCTTATAATTCAACTTAGATTGGCAGCTCATAATCTAGTTAATACTTTTCCCAGGTTGTTCAAGTATTGTTGGTCCTATGCCGCATACCAGAAGATTTTCAAGCCGTAAGGCCTCTTTGATCTCTCCTAGCAGCTGGAAGCACCACCCACAACGCAATGCTTTACAGGAAGGAGGAAAGCCCTCCCAATCAGCAGTGTCTGCAACATTATCAATGGAAGGTATCACATTTTTCTAGCTTTAAATTTGATTTTGACATTATTACAACCTCTCCTCATAATTTTTCTCATGAATAAAAACTTTCTTCTTTATATGTTAATATATGAGAGAGGATAAACAACTCAGGTTCCCATGCGTTAAAAAAAAAGTATACTAATTTACTTCTTTTGTACATAATTTTAAACCTTATAAGTTAAACAATTTTTTTCTATAACCGCCATTTCTATCCAAGCACATTTGCAAACGATGCTCCCATTACAAGTTTTGTTTACCCATGTCTTAAAATTCTGTGTCCCACTGCTGGACAAATTGAGTAATTGTTTCTTGGCATAAGACGTAAGATGTTTATTTTCCATTTTAAATACATTTAGTACATAGAAATTGTCAGTAATACAGTCAATTAAAGAAAATAAAATTATTTACAATATATCAATGGTATGGACATAATTCTAATAATTATAGCTAGTTATCATATTATTTAAGTTAAATTAGTGACCCCACCTCAGCATTGAGGAATTCGTCAATTGAATAGTAAGCATTATCACACAACAGCCTCTTGACCTTTTTTAAAAATGTTTGATCAAATTTTATATTTTTATTATTCATACACAACTTATTCATTATTTTACAAGTTCTATAATAAGTTGATCGTTCAAATTTACTGGTTGTGTGGTGGATATGTTATGAAATTCTGCCTCATATTATGATTTAAATTATGAGGATTTTTAAATTTATTACTATTTTTAACAAAATATTTACACATTTCAAAAATATATAAGCTTGGAAGTGTTAGAATTTTACCAGAAATAAAAAAAGGTCTGCAATGAGATTTGAGTGGTTGCCTGAATAATATCCTGATTGCTTTCTTTTGAATTTTAAAAATCCGGCCGAAACTACCTGCTCCTGTGCTACCCTAAACGAGTAATCCATAGCCAATTAAACTTTGAAAATTTGAAAAATATACGGTTTTCATAACATTATCAGAAACACAATTCGAAAGAACTTTCAAAGAAAAACAAACAGAATTTAGTCTTTTAGCCAAACAATTAATGTGCGTATTGTAAGTTAACTTTGAATATATATAAATACCAAGAAATTTAGTAAAAGGTTGAACATCAAAGGATGAAGATGAAGGAAACTTTAATTTTTGTTTTGAAAAGTTGATAATATGTGTTTTTGAAGTATTTAATTTTAGACCATTGGAGCTAAACCATTTGTTCAAGCCTTCCAAGCATTCATTGACACTGATGGAAAGGTGTTGTGGGGTTTTGCTCCTCACTAGGGCAGAAGTGTCATCTGCATATTTATTTTGACATATGTTGACCGTATTTGATTTTAAGTAAGAAGGTAGATCAGCCATAAAGATAATGAACAAAATTGGTCCACATATAGATCCTTGAGGACACCCGTTATGCTTTGTTTCCAGTGAGAGTAATATAATCCTCTTTTATCCTCCACTAGCACTCTTTGTTATCTTTCACAAAAATAGGAATTGAAAAGTTTTTTAGGTATACCACGAATCCCATATCTATCCATCTTTTCCATCAAAATGCTTCTATCCATTGTATCGAAGGCTTTGGTTAAATCACAGAAGATGCCAACAGAATGCAATTTATTTTCGATTCCGTTATAAATTAGATCTGTAAAGCTAAGTATTGAGTCAATTGTAGATAAGTTTGCCGATAAGCGTATTGCTCTTTATTTATTATTTGATGTTTTATAAGAAAGAGGATTAAGCGGTTCAGGATTATACGCTCAAGTATACTGGAAAAAATGGATTGAATAGATATGGAACGGAAGTTATCAAGTCCCATATCTATTCAATGGTAATTATTAATGGCATTATCATCATTATTAACCATATTCCACACAATACCAAAGTGTTCCATCAATTTTGGTAATTAGTAAGTGGTAATTACCTGGAGCTAGGTATGATGGATGATGTATGACAGCGTAGCAATCTCTCAGCAAGTCTTGTGATTGAAGAAAGATTTGAGAATTGTCATGGAAAAGCCACTTTGGACAGTCTAGCTTTGCAGTGGTTCAGAACTGCTAATCTGAGTTTTCTTAGTGTTTCAGTGCCGCAATATCTGTAAGAATTTGTTGTTTTTAGAAAACATAGTCAATCAAGAACAACTCTTTCCTGTCACTGAAGAAGAATGCCATGACTTTGCTAACAGTCTGCGTTTGTTTAAACCTCTGCCCTAGTGAAGTTGAGTAACCAATCGTGTGACCATTGCTTGGTTTTAGGAGTGAAATGAATGAAACACTCATGTTTTGTCTCTTATAACAATGGAGTCTAAAACTTGTGCCTTGTTGTCTTACATTGTTGAAGAAACAGCTGGACATACACCAATAGCGGGTGTTTCTGCTTCTGGTTTTAATTGGTTCAATTTTAACCACATTGTACACACCTTGTGATATCCCAGTTTTTCTGTCAAAATATTTCAAATTGTCATGCCAGAAACCTTGATGAGCAAATTTACTAAAAGTGATCTTCACCTAAAAGTGTGCTCTTGACCTTTAAAAATGTTAGGCCCATCTCGGCACAAATTTTGCGTCTGACAGTAATGACGATAGAGAGATCTATCTTGGATGACGGCTTAGCCTACACTGAGTAGTATAGCATAATGGTAGTCACGTGGATAGTTTCTGTGTCCATCAGTGTTGTCAGACCTGGCCCAATTCGTCTCATTACCGATCTACCTTCGGAACATTATTTTACAATCAACCTTCTCATTTAGTTGTTATATTTAATTTTTCTTATTTTGGATTCTGTATAGTATTATTTGGCTTTATTTTTTTCAAAGTAAATCTGTAAGTTGATGTTGCATGTAATGTTTATAATTGCTTATATGATTTATATTATTGTATTATGAGAAACTAGCACAGTACCCGTACTTTGTACGGGATTTACGTTGATTTATATTGTGCTTATTAGTGATAGGTCAGTTCCATTTTTTTTTTTTTTTTTTCGGTTCCTGGTTTTCGGTTCTGAGTACTTTTTGAGAAAGTCTCAGAAAATTTGTCTTAATACCTGTACGCAAGAGTAGGTAAAATAGGAGAAGACGAGGCTCACTTTTCTGTGGTTTTCCAAGATGGCGGGGGTCACGTGCCTCAGTCCTACCAACCTTGTAAGAATTTTCCCTCTACTAATTTCCCACCAAATTTCCCTCTTCATTCCCTTTTTATACCATTACAAATGCATTATTTTATATATTCTTATTCTTATGAGACACCGACACAACATTGTTGGTATTTTAAGGCGAATATGAATGATTATATGAGTGTGGATGAGTGTAGTCTGATTACTAACTGAGTTCAACTGTTCCTCAAAAAGCGCAATTTATTAATAGCCCAACAGCCAGGGCAACTAAGGGACCTACAGCTTTACATGGAATCCGAACTACGTAGTGCTGGTCTGATTTTCAGCTAATTGACAAGCCTGATACTCGGTTATCTCCCCCACACAACATCCGCACAATGATTACCACCCAACATGGACACCCCAGACTTCTCTAGTAGTGTCCACGCCGATAGCAACCACTGAACAGACGCCATATCGGTATTAAGAGGACCGAGCCAAAATCCAACCTATCGCCCACAATCTCCCAAACACTTTGTCCCCATGTAGCTGGGTTACAGCACTATAACAAATGTCACAGCTCACCTGGTTGCACAAACCAGATGTTAGTATGACAGGTGTGTATGACACTCGTGATTGACCTTGTCACACATGCTCACAACTATTTTCAAATGCTCTGATTGGTCCTTCCCCTTCCTTTCTTTTCTTCTTATTATTATTTCCTAATTATTCTATCCCCTCATTCTCTCTCTAGCGCTCGATCTGGACGAAACGTGTACTATTGCTGCTCTTGCGTTTTGATTTGACTGGCTAGAGTTTAAACTATATTCCTTTTGCTATATACTGAACTATATACTACTTTTAGAAATTACTAATAACAATTATTTATTCTTAACTAAATTAAATAGTATCCTAACCTAACCATGGAATTCTAATCATCCGCTTTGAACGATAAACTTGTTCAAGTCCATTTGCCGTAAGTTTAGCACTTGCGGTAAAGACGTTCTAACAGTTTTAACTGAAAATAAGCATAAAGTCCTTTCCGAATGATCCTTTCAACATAACAGGCTCGGGGCAATTAAATTCAAATTCACCAAAATTGTAAATAACGAAGAAATATCCATTTTTACTTTCTTCCATGGTAAAACTAGACCTCTGCTACCTTCCGATTCTATCGGTGCTCAATATTGAGAAGAACTTTAAAACATTTTAGAAAGTGTGGGTAAATGGGTAAGTCAAGGTAGTGGGTGGGTACTTAAAAATGTCTCACGTTTAGATCTTTGCATTGTTAGTAAATATCAACGTTTATACGCTTCTTCTTACATACCGACTCCTAAAAAATTGTTAACTCAAGACCAAGGAATTGTAAATATAAAAAAATGATGATAATGAATGCTTTTTCTACTCTGTACTTGCTCAGTTATACCCCGACCAAAATAGGAGAGTTAGTTATTACACAAAACTTGAAAATAAGTTAAATATGTCTGGTATAGTTAAAAATCCTGTAAAATTAACTGATATTGATAAATTTTAAAAATTAAATCCTTCTATTTCTGTAAATATATTTGGTTATGAAAAAGACGAAGTCTATCCTATTAGAATCATTAAAGAAAGTTTAGGATTCACCATGTAAACTTGTTACTTTTGACTAATGACACGACTACTCACCACTGTTTGATTACAAACTTGTCCTGACTGCTATCTCACTTGACTAAACACTTAAGTCTTCTGTAACTACTGCCTACACAGATTATCTAGCCAAGACTTACTTACTAATAGGGGTGTGCTAGTAGTGATTTTTTAATTCGAGTCGAGTAGTTGGCATTTTTTCGAGTATCAAGTATTTTTGAGCGAGTATTTACAGAAGGATTTCCTGTTCAACCAAGACAACTGTAAAAGGCAGACCCCATCCTAAGCCTATGTTAAATTTTGCCAGATTTGTAAATATATACATCTAAACTGAACACAATAATTTTGATTTGTTGTTTGAAACTGTAACATTTGATAAATAAAACTTTTTACTTCCTGCCTTCCTACATCTTTATGTGGCATTATTTGTTTAACCTTTTCATAACTAATATTATGTAAGAAACTAAGAAAGTATATTATTAATTGAAACAATGTGGATCATAAAGATTTAATCTGTTCACTCATATCACAGTGAGTCTATGTATCACTCTCATCTATCTGGCTGACTTATTGGATCTGCATATCTAGTTGACACAGTGCCTTGACTCTATGTAACGTATTACTCACTATTTGAATCCCACTTGCGATATGGTCTAGCTGCATGGGGAGGTACTTCTGCAACAAATCTTCAACGTATACTTGTCTTACAGAAGAAATGTATTAGAACGTTGGCCGGCCTCCACCCCCTCGAAAGCTGTAGAGAAGCCTTCAAGTCCTTGAAGATTCTCACTATTATCTCACTCTACATTAAATTAGTCATTATATACGCTGATAGCGAGAACTTGCAAAGGAACAATGACATACACCACTACTACACAAGAAATGCGGAACTCTACAACCTACCAGCACATTGTCTGAGGCTTTACGAGCGGAAACCTACATAATTCAAATTCTTCAAATTTAAATCGTCTTTATTTAAATTGTACATAGTATACAGTAAATAGTGTCAAATTAATTGTATACAAGTTAATACATTAAAATACTCCTTGTAAAATATAATACAAAGTTAAAATAAAATTACATCTTCATGTTACTCAAAGGATGCTGTAACCAACTAAACAGTACCTTGTACTATTTATAGTGTGATATTTTTCTTGTTTATAAAAACAGTGTATGTACTACATGCAATTATTTAGATCATAAAACTCTTCTAGTGAATAAAAAGCATTTTTAAATAAATATTCCTTTAACTTTAATTTAAATTTACTAACAGTCTGTATATTAGTAATATTTTTGGGTATAAATCTTAAAAACCAAGCACCTGCATGGGAAGTTTTTTTCCTGAAAAGTTCAGAGTTATGTTGGGGCAAAACTATCTTATTTTTGTTTCTAGTGTTGTATGCGTGGATGTCACTATGATGTATTAAATTTTTTTCATTATTTCTGGCAAACATAACACATACATAGGAATGAAACTCTACAACCAGCTCACACCTCACCTGCAGCTCAAAAGAGGGGATGAACTAAAGAAGGCTCTCCATAGTTGGTTACTAGACCGCCCTTTCTATACCTTAGAAGAGTTTTTCCAAAAATCTTTGACTCACTGATGCTTGACTTTTTGACATTATGTATAACACTATTTGTAATCTTAAAGATTGTAAATAAAGATATTCTTATTCTTATTCTATGTCAAAAATCTTATCTATCTGGCTTTCTTATTGGATCTGTATATATAGTTGGCAAAGTGCCTTGACTCTATGTCTACACTCTCATCTATCTGGCTGACTTACTGGATCTATATATCTAGTTGACACAGTGCCTTGACTCTATGTCAACACTCTTATCTATCTGGCTTTCTTATTGGATCTATATATCTAGTTAGCAAAGTGCCTTGACTATGTCAACTTTCTCATCTATCTAGCTGTCATATTGGATATAATAATAATTAATAATAATAATAATTTATTTATTCCATCCACAGCATACATACAAAACACATCAATACAAAAGTGATACAATATTTACAGAAGTATATAATAAATAACATAACATATTTTACAATTAAACTAAAAAACACATACTCCAAACACCTGTTTATAATAAAGAATACCATACATGACTTCTGTGATACTGACCTTGAGAATCTACACAATGTATTTTTATTACTTTAATAGTTTAAATCATTGATTATGTGGATAAAATAAATAGGAATGAATAGGTCCTCTCAGGCAATGCCTGATTAGAGGCACAAATTTACTTTTAATAAAAAGAGGTACTATGGCAGTCTGTTACTCATATAATTCTTCTCTTTTATAAATAAAGTTTGTTGGCTCTTAAAGTAAAATCTTACATAGCAAACACATTTAAATGAAAAAATGTTGTGCACTGATAAATACATACAAAATCACAGATATAAGAAAATGAACAAAATGTACTTAAAATTTTACAGTAGTCTCCACTTCCCAAATAAAATAACAAATTTTTTAAACTCCATTATGTAAATATAACTAGCATACAA
The DNA here is from genome assembly GCA_035578905.1 of Stictocephala bisonia. Taxonomy (NCBI): domain Eukaryota; kingdom Metazoa; phylum Arthropoda; class Insecta; order Hemiptera; family Membracidae; genus Stictocephala; species Stictocephala bisonia. The sequence goes on along the minus strand of JAQJVL010006783.1, from coordinate 14,153 downwards.
TGAACTATCCTCTTGTACTTATATTTATAATCAGTACTTTATAACAACCGTCATAGACACAATACATAAATTTACGCTTAAACCATACATACGCATATGCTCTCACACACATACACATACCACACACATCACATTTACGACAGACCTCCATAAACAACCATACATGCACACAATTACTACATATATTTACATTGAACCATACACACACATACACTCATAACATCTCATTTACTACAGGCCTTCATAAGAACCACGCATACACACAATGAATATTTACAATTACACTTATGTACAACTAACACAAGTATACAACAACTCTCACAAACAATAATACATGAAATGGATATAATATTTACGCTGACACATATTTTCACACATACACAAACACCCCTCTGTGGATACACATACACACGCACAAACACATACACCCACTCGCATGCTGGTACATAAATATATTTTAACTCCCAACTAACCCTTTAAGACAAGATCTTTAACTCTTACTTAATTTCTGTAAGTTATTTAAAAATGTAAAAGTGGTTCTATGTTCTCTAATTTAAATAACCAAACACAAACCATTTTTTTAAATTTATTTATATTATTTGCCCTCTCCTTATATGCATTGGTAAAGTATTAAAAATCTTCGGCCCCAGATATTCAATAGTTTTCATAAAATATGTGACATTTGGTTTTGGGACCAATAGATTACTTTTTGACCTTAACTTATTTTTATAATGATTTTCATCGACATATATGTTTCCACTGTTCTCGTAAAATACCCTCAAAACCTTATACACGTAAATATACCGAAGTGGCAATATTTTTAATTCTTTAACACGTTGACTGCGTCGGGTGCCCTCGGGCACCGGGTGCGTGCTGCCCGCATGCGCGTGGTGCCCCGGGGCACCTGACGTAGTGTGTTTAGTTTTATGTTTGCTGTGAGTCCAGCCACATATCCAGCCGGTTGGAAGTTATTTTCGCGTTCTCTCCCTCCACTGGCGAGTTTAACCTTCGTGTAGTTTTAAGTTCGCGAGCTCCACGTGGTTTCGACAGCCCTCCGCTTGTGCGCGCGCTATCTATCGTGTGTGTGTGTCTTCTAAATGTTGGATGTGATTGTTTTATTAGTGTAAAAAGACATGGATCTTCCTCCGGGACCCAGTAATTTACCAGATGATCCATCCTCAGAAGATGAACAAGTAAGTAATGCTACAGATGACCAAGAATTTGCGTCCGAGTCTGACACGGACAATGACCCAGACTATAACGCTAACCCTATTGTTTGGGCTTCACATACAAACGGGTTGAAAGAAATTCCTTTTACTGGAATTGAAGGTTTTCATGTACCAATTCCAGGTGATAGGCCAATTGACTTTTTTAATTTACTGATGGACATTGTATTTTTATAGTCAATAGTTCGTAGAACAAATGCATATGCGTTTGAACTTTTCTGCGGTCCATCTACTACACCAAAATCACGTATTACTAGATGGAAAGATATTACAGTTGATGAACTAAAAATATTTTTAGGTATATTGATTGATATGGGTCTGACTGTGAAACCAAGAATATTGGAGAAAAACAAAGACCTTCAGTCCTACTTATGGTAGATTTATGAGCAGGGATAGGTTTCTGCTAATTATGCGATGCATAAACTTCACTTCCACCAATACAAATGACCGCCTCTCCAAAGTTAGATTTCTGATAATTATTTTAATAATAAAATGGCGCAAATTTACTATCCTCAGAAAAACTTGTCCCTTGATGAGGGTATGATTTTATGGCGTGACCGATTATATTTCAGGCAGTATATCAAGGGCAAACGCCATAAATACGGTATAAAGCTCTATACATTGTGCGATCCACATGGTTTGATATTGAAATTCATTGTTTACTGTGGGGTTTTGGATGATTTGGGGGGGGAAGGGACATGCTGCGAACGTTGTATTGAACCTAATGCAAGGTTATATGAATAAAGGCCATAGCCTTTATATGGATAATTATTACAACAGTATTCCACTTGCCTCAAAACTTCTGTCTAAAAACACGTATTGTACTGGAACATTACGCGTGGATCGTAAATACATACCACAAGAAATAAAATCTACAAATCTGCCAGTAGGTGGTTCTGTAGGAAGATATGCAGAGGGTATGATGGTAGGAAAGTGGCAAGACCAGAGAATCGTTCACTACTTATCAACAGAACACGAAAATGAAATGGTTACTTCGATAAACAAAAGGAATCAAGAGTCACTGAAACCATTACCCATAGTAAAATATAACAGTTTCATTAAGGGAGTAGACCGGTCTGATCAAATGCAGGTCTACTACCCAATGGAAAGAAAAACTCTCAGATGGTACAAGATACTGTTTGTCCATGTATTACAGATGTTACTAATGAACTCACACTATCTATACAATGACGCATACGGTATAAACAGAAGAAGGAAAATGTGGCTGTATAAGTTTATGGAGTCAGTCAAAGACTCTCTTTTGTCGGATTTGCCAGAACCTCCACGTCCCCTTCCTCGGCCTGCTGATCATACAATATCCATAATAGTGAAGAAAGTGCCTAACACTAACAGTGTCCAGAAAAAAATGTCGACAGTGCAAGAAGTCCACAATGTACGAGTGTTTGGCATGTAATGGACAACCAGGACTGTGCGCCGTTATATGTTTCGATGAGTTTCACAGGCAATAAAAGATAACATTTCATGGTTGGTTGGAGGGATGTATATAGTTGTAAATATATTTTTCTAGAACTAAACATTATGCTTTTTATATAACAAGACATCTTATATTGAAAAAAACTGCTAAATTGTCCAAGTTATATAATGAGTGCGGGCGCGAGGTGCGCACGGTGCCCCGGGGCACCCGAAATAAAAAGTGATAAATATGACCTTTTGGAAGTGATAATCGAAAATAAGCAACTGGGATCATCTAATTGGACCAAAAGGTAAGTTTTCATACAATAAAAATTTTTAGCATGTGGGGTACATAATTGGGCAATTTTCAGCAGTCAACGTGTTAAGAAGTGGCCATGAAGGTTCTAGCACATGTTTGTTTAATATAGTTCTTACAATTAGTTTTTGTTTCAAAATAATAGTTCTAAGATTGCTCAAATATGTACCTCCCCAACACAAAATACCATACACAAGCCTAGAGTAAACGAGGGAAAAATAAACTGATCTCAACACAGAAACTGGAGCAAGAGGCCTCAAAAGGAATAACAGTCTCAATACAGAATTTATCTTCCTACTTAATATACTGATATATAACTTCCAGTTCAACTCCCTATCTAGATGTATCTCCAAATATTTAACCGAATCTGTACAGATTACAGTTACACACTCCTTTTCACAATACCTCATATTAGTTAAACAATCTATGCATTTATATTTTACAGGTTCATTGAAAATAACTTGACTTCTAAGGCTTAAATTAATAAAAGCAGTTTTTTCTGGACTTAAAAACATTTTATTATATCCAAACCACCAACGTAATGCCTCAAGATCTTCATTAATATATTGCTGTACCTCATCCCATGTATCAGCGACATAACAGAAGGCAGTGTCATCTGCAAAGCATGTTACTTTTCCTTTAAATCGACCGTTACATAAATCATTAATAAATATCAGAAATAATATTGGCCCCAACACCGAACCTTGTGGTACTCCAAACATTAATCTGCCTTTTTCACTGAACACGTTTTTAATTTTAACACACTGAATTCTGTTGGTGAGATAACTTTCAAACCAATCCAAAACGATTCCTCGGACCCCACATGAATGCAACTTATTTAAAAGGAGTTTATGATCTACTGTATCAAAAGCCTTTTTTATATCAAGAAAGAGTCCAGTTACTTTTTTCCCTTCATTTATTCCCTCCGAAACATTTTTCAAAAAATTAGTCAAAGTTATCTCAGTATTCATATTAGACCTAAATCCAAATTGATTTGCACTAAAAAAACTGGTTCCTTCTAAGTACTTCATGAGTCTTACCTTCATTAATTTTTCTACAATCTTTGAAAAGCATGATAACAGTGATATGGGTCTATAACTATTGCACAACTCCTTTGAATTGTTTTTATAGATTGGGATAACTAATGCCTCTTTCATTCTATTTGGAAACACGCCTGTACTAAAACTTAAATTGATAATAAATGTAAAAGCATCAGCAATTTTTGGGAAAATATTCTTAATCAACGAAGAACTCACATGATCTATTCCTGGAGACTTATTATTTTTTAATGACTTAACAATTTTCTCAACTTCTTCTTTTGTAACAGGAGACAGAAACATTGATGAAATCTCTGTGTTAACTTTAAACTTATTCCTATGAGGTAATTGGGAAAAATTATATGGAATATCAGCACCAATATGTAACTTCTCTGCGACAGATAAAAAGAAATTGTTGAATACATTTGCTATCTCTTTATCCTCTTTTATCTCCACGCCATTATCAAAAACTGTCACAATATGAGTATTCCCTCTAGCTTTTTGATTCGTTATTTCATTTAATATTGCCCAAGTTTTTTTGGAATCCCCTCTGCAGTTATTAAATTTATTAGCGTAATATTCCGTTTTACAATTTCTTATTTCAGTTTGTAGTGTATTTCTGTATTCCCTGAAATCTTTCTTCAATTGATCGTTGTTTGGTTCCTTTTTCATTAATTGTAGTAACTTATTTCGGCGATTAATTTTTTTAACAATTAAATTAGTGATCCATGGCCTTATCCTTTTAACACTTGCCTTTTTGTGAAATATTTGGCTTCTACAAATAAAGCTTTCTAAGAGTTCACTGAACATATCAAAGGATTTAGAAGCGTCCTTACAATTATAGACAGACACCCATCTTTCAGTATCTAGCAGACGATTAAGCGTTGCATAATTTATACGATGTGCGACAGGCCGGCTTGCGCCCCCAACAGGGGTCTCACCGATCAGCTGACTAGCCGTGATTGTTGTAACTCTACGCAACCACAACGCTGTCATACAGTGGTCCGTTATTCGAGCATCAATTACTGCTGCCCCGTAAGTAATTAAATTTTTATTTCCTAATTTTGCAAATATATGATCAATACAACTTTGGGATTTTGTAGTGATTCTTGTAGGTACGTTAATCATAGATTCTAAGCCACAACCTGCCAGTAGTGTCTTGTAATTATCAACAGCAGGATTATCAAGCAATAAATTGAGGTTAATATCTCCTACTAAAAATAGTTGCTTATCATTGATGTAATTATTGGATTTAATGAAAAGTCTGTTGTCAGACTATCTACTTAACATACTAGAATCTCCATTGATATCTTTGCAATTCATCTTTAAATACTTCGACTGGAAATCGGTGATGTCTATAAATAGCCAAAATGGATATATTAACTGAATTAGTATATAGTTTCACCCCAATACTGTCCGCTGCTTGAAAATCACATACATCATGACTAATCACATCAATATCACTTCTAATAAATATCACAACCCCACCTGCCCTATACTTATTGTTACAGTTAAATATGGATATGTAATTTGGCACCGTATATAAATATGATTCCTCATTTTCAATCCAGATCTCTGTCAATATTATAATATCAGGATATTTTTTCCAAGCCCAAGTTCAGCTAAAAATATATCAAAATTTGCACGCAAGCTCCTGATGTTTTGGTGTATTATGCTTATATTTTTGCTACTCTCTAACTCAAGTAATACATTTCTATCACTGTAAATTTATATTATTATTTAGATAAAATACATAGATATTGACCCTAAAACAACATGCCTGAACCACCATACATACATACATACATACACACAAAGAACAACAATAGATATATAAAATCTCCATCATTTTGTACAAAATCTATATAGTACATCCTTACACCAATACTATTATTACATTTATTACTAGTGAAACAACTCAAAATGCACACTGACCTAATTATATGTCTATATGACTCAAACAAATTAAATTTACTTACCAGTACACAAATAAACTTATAGCTTCCCAAGATCAGCATCACAGGTAATTGATGAAACTGAATCCCCGTCATCCTTTCTTAAAAATATTTTGCTGTTTCTGTGCCAAATATACTTATAATTTTTTTCCACTTTTACTCATCGAGCTGCTGCTAGAAGTTTTCTTCGGGCACGTGACAGTGACTCGTTAAGGTAGACTGGTTGGTCCATCGGAAGATCCATATGCAACGTCGATAGTTTACCTTTGTCACGTCTTTTCCTCAGCATTTGAGACCCATCCCCCCCCCCAAAGCTGGAAAGCGTGCCAACTGGGGGGGATGGCTCAAAACCAGTCGAGCGATGGGATCACGGGTGGCAGTTGGAGGGTCAAAATAACACTCAGCAGCTGAGCAAAACTAATTTATTTCCAATTAAACCAACAAATAATCAAAACTTGGCAGAAGGCCACAATAAATAGACGCAATTAAATAAATAACAATAAACACTAAAATTAACAAGATTTACCAAAGCTACAAAAACCACAAACTCTACAAAAACCAAAATTAACAACTACATGGTGTATGGCCTATCTGCAGCCTAGCCGGAGACACCCAAAACGCAAGAAATTAAAGACCCAAATAAAAGTGAAAAATTTATAACAATTTTGGTATCACCAATTAAGCCGGCAATTTGGCCCACATCCCTTGATTCCACCGAGGCCAGGGAGTAAGCCGGAATCCCTGGGCAGCTCCGAATTAGAAGTTAATCAAAGCACAATAATCCCCTTTTGGTGAAGAATTTAAAAATTAAACAATTTAAAAAAAAATATAAAACGGTCCCGTTCGAGTAAAAATTCACTTCCAAACCCCCCCTAATACACTTAACAAAAATAACAAATATAAAATCTAAAAAAATATAACAACAGAATAAACTAACCAAGATAAATAACAATAAATATTAACATAAGTTTTTTTCCTTTTCTTTTTCTTAAATTTTTTATATATATATAACAATGTCCCCATGGCTGTTTTATGAATCACTGCAAAAGTTCCAGTTTTAGGCCTAGGCCACATAAAGTTCCACAAACATTTTTTTTTTTCTTATTATCAACCCCCAGCTCAGCCGCCGGGAAACAAATGGAAAGCACTGACCTGAGGACAGAAGATTCCTACCCAAAGATGTAGGTGGGGCAGCAGGGTCGCCAATGGCCTCTATACATGGTCCTCAGGCCAGGCTGGCAGTGTGGATGGTCGAACTTTCCCCGGACGACAGGCTGAGGGAAAATGTCCCACTCGAGGACCCTGGAGTTTTAGTGTGTCTAGCCGATCATAACGAAATTCTGCAGGCAGCACAAGACAACTGAACAGACAGGCCAACCTGACCGAAGCTGGACCCAGGAACGAACGAAACCGGGCCAACGGCCACAAAAGTACGCGAAACGCTGGGCATGAGCGATCTCAGGCAGCCCGGCAGCCAACGACGAAAAAAAACGAAATGTGCCGGTCAAAAGACCCGGTACACATTTCTTCCACGTCTGACCATTTTTACAATGATTCCAGGGGGACGACCATCGCTTCCTCTGCCGAGTCTATGACAAGCATCTATCATGGTGGGCAATATTTCCATGCCTATAGCCTTGCCTACTTTCTGCACCACTTCTACCACGCTTTCTTTTTTTTGTACGGAATTCCTTGAATTTCTAGGCAATTGCTGCGTGAGTATTGCTCACCATCCTCTACTTTCTCTTCCAGATCTTTAACCATTTTCTTTAAAATAACATTCTCATTTCTAAGTTGCTCAATTATTTTTATATATTCTTCTAGTCTTTCAGATTGTTTTTTAATTAAGGCATTGTTTTCGTCTAGCTTTTCATTTAAACTCTCATATGAGATATTAAAGGATTTTTCTCTACATTTACTATCATTTCGTATCTCATTAATGGCATGCATTATTTCATTCAATGTGACCTTACCTTCTGTACATTTTGATTCCAATGTCATACTTTTTCTCCTATTGGAAGAGCAGGGATCACATCCATAAAACACCAGAATTACTGAGATATTCAATATCTTCTTTACTCATTCTACAGCAATTTCCATGGAACTCCTCCTTACAGTCTCCACATTCTAACCTCAACTGTTTTGAGGTTATGTTTTTTGCACATACACCACACTTTGCCATATTAGAAGCACTGTTACAATTAATAACTGTTGCTGGGAAGTAAAGATAAATTATTATATGTAAATAAAGTCTAAATAAACTAAAAACTTACATATATCAGTACACATAAACAAAAATCAATAAACATTTCCAGGAGCCAGCACTGCACACGTCTACTCTGCATGAATGCCACTGCCCCAACTATATACATAGCCATACTTGCTATGTATATAGTTGGGGTGTTCGAGTAGTGATTTTTGAGTTCGAGTCGAGTATAGTTGGCATTTTTCGAGTATCGAGTATTTTCGAGCAAGTATATACAGAAGGATTTCCTGTTCACCCAAGATAACTGTAAAAAGCAGATACCATCCTAAGCCTATGTTAAGTTTGTAAATATATACATCTAAACTGAACACAATAATTTTGATTTGTTGTTTGTAACTATAACATTGATAAATAAAACCTGCCTTCCGATATTTTTATGTGGCATTGTTTTGTTAATGCTCGAGTATTATAGTTTAGGTTAACACCATCCTGAGATTAAAGGTGTTTTAATTTTTTTAGATGTGTAATCATGATCATGCTGTAAAGTACGCTTTTTGTTAATAAAGTGATGTCCATAAGCTAACCTATCTATTCCATTTTCTAAAATGTATCTTTTATCGTCAAAGGGGGGCAGGGACTATTTTGTTATATGTTGAGTGTAAATGTTATGTCTGTAACTGGAAATGTTTAGTGCGGAAGTTTCTTTAAGTTCGTGATTAAAAAGACAATCTTTACACAATTTATAACGGAGTTGTTTTTTTATCGCAACTCTGGGGACACCCTTTGCTACCTTCTCCTCCTTTTGATCAGCTTTTAATACAGAATACCACTTTACTCTTAAACCAATAATTTCCTTAGCAAGTTTTGAATTTAGTTTGTCTTTAAATTTTCCTAACTGTTTTTTTATTTTCAACACTGTAACATGGGTGGGTAGATGGGTATTCTGAGGTATCGAAAAGATGAAGTTCATTTTTAATGTCTTTGTATACATCAGGAGTATAGACACTGTAAAATAGAGAATCAGTATCAGTCATACAAAGTTTAATTTTGTTTCTGTACTTTGCAATTGCCCAATTGTAATGAAAGCTGTACATTATTAATTTTGATATGTCCAAGACTGTAAATCCAACATAAATTGGTCTGTTTATAAAAATTGATTGTTTTTTCAAAGCAAATCCAGGCAGATCATTGTTGTATGGAAAAAATTTTTAAGTCTGGCACTAGCGTCCAATTGACCAATTGTTTTTCATCATTTACTAACTTGAAATCAATCCTAGATCTTACATTTTCAAGTGATTTACCATAAGTAGCATTGTTTATGAGTTTAAATAAATCCTTTTCAAAGTCATTTTTAGCATTTTTCCTTTTTTCAGTGTTAAAAGTTTATTAATGAGGCTAACCAGGCGAGAAAGAACTCTGTGAACTTTGGTGAGTACAAGTCCGAGTTGTAAGTAAAGTTTTAAATTTCTGTAATGTAAAACGTACTTGGTCTTGTCACACAGCGTAGTTAGTTGTTTTTCTTTCTTGGGATGTTTGATGTTAAGTTCATTCTAGTAAGTCCCTACAGTATGTTGATAACATGTCTTTAGTAACAATTTTCCGTTCAGGAGCTAGTGGATAGTCTGAGTAAAAGTCGTGCAAGTGCTGTGGATAGTGCAAGTCTACCTCGAGTTTGTAACCAGTCTCAGAGTCGTCCGGTACTTTGGTAGTAAAGTCTAAAGATTCTATCTCCTATTCAGTTAGGTAAAGTCAGACCTCAGTAACTTTTGGACCTTCGATGTACCGTATAAATTATTACAGTCAAGGTAAATCAAGTAATTTGTGGGTTTAGCGGAGTCAAAGTCAGGTTGGTAAGGATTATTAGCCTAGGCAAAGCGAATGGGTATGATGGAGACACCGCCTCGGATCCCAGACTCAACAAACAAGTGTTGGCTATGTCTGTGAGTAAGTCGAGTCTTACGCCCGTCATTTTCAACATGGCATACCATGCCAAGCCAGGAAATGAGTAAACATTACACGAGTCAATACTATAGTTTATCATGCTAGTCGTTCTGAAATTTTCAAAAATGTCAGCAAGTAGTAAAACGTCTGTCTGTAGATAGAAGTTGTGGTACTGTTTCATTGCCGTCATGCCAAACGTGGTCTACACAGTCTGTGCATGTGTATAGTGTTCGTCAGATATAAGTGTTTCTGTCAAGTTGATAAAGAAGTTGTTCTTGGGAGGACGTTCAGTCTCGTGGAATTTAGATTCGTCAGTCATTTTAATGTAAGGAAACACACCTTTACGTAGTAGTAAGTTCAAGTTTTTATCACCCATACGTTGTTTCTAAATGTTTAAGTTTGAAGTATCATCAAACTTTAGGTTTTTCACAAGTTTGTCCAAGATGTACTCAAAAATTGAAGCGAATCTAGGAAATGTAGAGACTCAAGGCTGACTGAAATGTACCACTCACTAGTTGTAGCGATACATGACAGTTTTTCTTTTATGAATTTACCTAGCCCTAGAATCAAATGGTGGCAATCATAACCTTTGAGGTTATGGAAAAACACTGGAATGTGCTCTGGAACTTTATAGTTTAAATTGCAATAATTGTGGGCAGCTCCCAAGAAGTGGCCCGTTAAATGATTGTGATTGGCTACTTTGTCACCATTATGTGGTTTAAGGCAAAGGTGACTATCGTTAACGTTTTGAAAACAAATTTTTTCTTGTGGAGTAATTTTAATCGGAATATTTTTTTAAATTATAGGTACGAGTTCTTTAGACTCATTCATCAAACAATTTAGCAAAGTATGAACAACTTCTGGACCACTGTAAACAACAGGTGGTTTGATAGCTTTACCATTACTGTCAATAATTATGTAGCAAAAGCGAGTAGTCGAAACTTCGAATATTTGATTGAGTATTTTACTACTCGAACTCGGCTCGAAGCTTCCGGAACTACTCGAAAATCAATCGAGTAGTTGTATTTCACGAAATATCAGATTTACAACTAAATTTAGTTTTAAGAGTAAACAATTTTATAAGTTATGAATAAAAAATGTGCACTTCCTTTCGTTTCCTTTTACCCTTAATCATACGTTATCAGTTTGGTACGCGTAATTATAAACTAAACCATACGCCTAAGAATAGGTAGTACACAACGACAGTACTATGGGTGAGCCGATTGGGGTCTATTTTGTTTTTTAATCTGAGCAGGTAATCGTTCAATGATTTAACGTAAGAAAATACTGTATCATATCATATAAAATATGGTAATGGTGTTCTAGCAGCGTGTGACACAACATTATTGATTTATTTTCCGTCAAATAAAAAATAGATATAGATATCCATGAAGAACGTCTATTAATTATTATTCCGAAAACACCTTAGATCGCCAAAACTCTGTGTAATATTTGCGCATACGATATTTTTTTCTGTCAAATTGTTGAACGGTTGGAGTGTAAAAGGTGATAAAGTACGATAATTTAGATTCGTAAACTCACTGAACGGTTCCCAGTTCACATTGACGTCGATGTAAACTGTAAAACAATCACGAATCAACCAAAGTGAGGGAGAAATATGTTGGAAGACCTTTTCTAAACAAAATACGACGAATTTAGAGATTCGGAAAATAGTTTTTATTGAACCAAAGCCTTATCAAAGGTCCCGTTTTTTATTCATAAGTTTATAATTTAGCTGCCCAAAATCTTCACTTATCACTAGTTGGCACTTAGCTGATATTTCAGACTGCATCTCGTCGCCAAAATCGGCTAGACCTATTATATTAGTGGACTACGTCTATGGTTTTAATTCGATTACACCAGGTTTTCATGAATTTCAAGTTATGAAATAATTATTTATCTGTTCAGTGTAGCCTTATGTATCAATCAAAGTAGTTTCAAATTGCACGTAATTCATTACCGATCATAATTTAAAAACTAATTCATCCTAGGCAACTTTAAAATTTATTTTTAGTAAATCTGCTTAGGTATTATTATCAATCGATTGAAATACAGTCTTTGTCATCCAGATTTTCAAATTTGACTATATGATTCAGAGCTTATTTCCGGTTAGTTGTAACCTTGTTATTAATAAATTAAATACCCACAGAATACAGATCCACTCTTCTTGGTGTGTACACAATCAATTTTTTGTTGAGAGGAGACAATTCTGAAAGCAAATGACTGCATTTGGCGATGACGCCTGAATTTTAGTATCAGTTTGGTTGGATGCAGCTTTTGCCAACAAGTTCGCTACGTTTTCGCGATACACTTTGAACTGAACCACCAGATAAACATATCAGCCGGCTGTGAAACAGTATAATTGGCTTGCATAGAAAATCTGATCTGTAATATGAGTGAACATATTAAATTTTTATAATCCACGTTGTTTCAATTAATAATATACTTTCTTAATTTCTTACATAATATTAGTTCTGAAAAAAGGAAAAAGGTTAAACAAAACAATGCCACATAAAAATGTAGGAAGGCAGGAAGTAAAAAATTCTATTTATCAAATGTTACAGTTACAAACAAAAAATCAAAATTATTGAGTTCAGTTTAGATGTATATATTTACGAACTTAACATAGGCTTAGGATGGTGTTTGCCTTTTATAGTTGTCTTGGGTGATCAGGAAATCCTTCTGTAAATACTCGCTCGAAAATACTTGATGCTCAGAAAAATGCCAACTACTCGACTCAATTCGAACTCAAAAATCACTACTCGCACACCCCTACAGATAAGTAATAAAATATCGTAGATGTTGTATTAAAAGTAAAGTTAACTTTTACATTACAAAAACAAATTTAAAAAATGGTTGGATGCAGCTTTGCCAACAAGCTTCGCTACATTTTCGCGGTACACTTTGAACTGAACCACCCCATAAACATATCAGCCGGCTGTGAAGCAGTATAATTGGCTTGCATAGAAAATCTGATCTGTGATATGAGTGAACAGATTAAATCTTTATAATCCACGCTGTTTCAATTATTAATATACTTTCTTAGTTTCTTACATAATATTAGTTACGAAAAAAGTAAATAGGTTAAACAAAACAATGCCACATAAAATGTACGAAGTAAAAAGTTTTATTTATCAAATGTTACAGTTACAAACAACAAATCAAAATTATTGTGTTCAGTTTAGATGTATATATTTACAAACTTAACATAGGCTTAGGATGGTATCTGCTTTTTACAGTTATCTTGGGTGAACAGGAAATCCTTCTGTATATACTTGCTCGAAAATACTCGATACTAGAAATATGCCAACTATACTCGACTCGAACTCAAAAATCACTACTCGAACACCCCGACTATATACATATCCAATATGACAGCTATAGATAGATGAGAAAGTTGACATAGAGTCAAGGCACTGTGCTAACTAGATATACAGATCCAGTAAGTCAGCCAGATAGATGAGAGTGATACATAGAGTCAAGGCACTGTGTCAACTAGATATACAAATCTAATAAGTCAGCCAGATAGATGAGAGTGTAGACATAGAGTCAAGGCACTTTGCCAACTATATATACAGATCCAATAAGAAAGCCAGATAGATAAGATTTTTGACATAGAGTCAAGGTACTGTGTCAACTAGATACGCAGATCCAATAAGTCAGCCAGATAGATGAGAGTGATACATAGACTCACTGTGATATGAGTGAACAGATTAAATCTTTATGATCCACATTGTTTCAATTAATAATATACTTTCTTAGTTTCTTACATAATATTAGTTATGAAAAGGTTAAACAAATAATGCCACATAAAGATGTAGGAAGGCAGGAAGTAAAAAGTTTTATTTATCAAATGTTACAGTTTCAAACAACAAATCAAAATTATTGTGTTCAGTTTAGATGTATATATTTACAAATCTGGCAAAATTTAACATAGGCTTAGGATGGGGTCTGCCTTTTACAGTTGTCTTGGTTGAACAGGAAATCCTTCTGTAAATACTCGCTCAAAAATACTTGATACTCGAAAAAATGCCAACTACTCGACTCGAATTCAAAAAT
>JAQJVL010006782.1:0-27210 GCA_035578905.1 Stictocephala bisonia | reverse complement strand
GTTTTTTTTAAGATTTACTTTTGTAAAAAATATGTATTTGTAAAATATTTGTAAATAAAGTTGGAAAAAAGAAAAGAAAAAAAGAAAGAAAAAACTTCTTGCACAGAACAACTTCTGGAAATAGAAAAATTGTTCTGTGCAAGAAGTTTTTTTAAAAAACATCCATCGTGACCTTGAAATCTGTGACGTAATACTAAAGTGCTGGATCTGACGTCATCACCGGAAGTGGGGTAAGATAAGAAGCTTAGACTATAAGGCTGTGACGTCGTGCTGACGTCATCACATGACGTCATGCTGACGGTCATCACATGACGTCATGGATGACGTCATCACAAATGACGTCACACCCTTATCTTATCTCACAATCTTATCTTATCTCATTTCCTGGAATTGGCCCAGCTCCCGCACTTTCCACTACTCCTTTACAATTCGTTTAAAAATTGGTTTCATTTTGATCCTGACTCTGGTTCACCTATCAACGCCTGTTCCTATTTGTGACATGTGTCCATACAGAAACTTGTTATTGTAGACTTATCTAACTACACTGGTGTAAATATATTTAGTAAAACAAATATCTGAAACTCATGTAATGAGAAAAATACTTTTGACATTTAAGCCATTTTCAAAATTTGTTATGATTAACTACAGACCAATAAGTTATGTGGATCCGTAAAGGTAGGGTTACGAGGACAATACAAAATACTAACATTAAACTTATGACAAATTTATGATTCTATATTTATGAATTGTAATTTTTTAAATGCTAAAGTGCTTGCTAGGTTTGAACAAAATACCAATATAAATTATCATATAAAATACATATATAATATTAAAATATTACATACATATAAGCCTATTGCTTGGATACAATCAAAGGTACTATGACGATTTTATTAAATAGATTCATTGGTTCTAACAATTTGGTCAGGATGTGATATAAACAATTCTAATATTCTTAAAATTACTATAAACTATTTATAGCCTACAGCAACCAATTACGACTAACATAAAAACCAACAAACAAACATATTGTTCAATAAAACAAAAAAAATGTAAATAATAATTTCCAAAAAGTGTTGAAAAGCTGTTATTCAAATCAAAAAAGAAGATAAACAATGGTGGTAATAGTTATATATTTCATAATGTTAACCAGGGAAGGTTGTAAGCATGGTTTCATTCACATTCGATTGAAGGACTCCACTCTATTAGACTTGAATGTTTCCACGGTAATCTAATGCAGTATTTTATTACTTCAACTGTTAAACAAAAACAAATAAAATTAACACTTTGAAATAGGCTAAATAATATCATTAGGTGTTCATAATAATAAATACGTTGCAACGTAAGTTATATGAGAGAGATTCTTACTGTAAATAAATTTAATAATGTGATTTTACGTCAAACAGTTAACCTACTATTATTTCTAGCCAAACTTCACAAGCCAATGTATAAAGAGCGCAGCGATAGACAATATTGGCACGCTATTCGTGCAGGGGTGTCCCCTAATATATATTAATTTATAATGTTAAATATGATCACAGGGAACCAGAGTGACAGCGCAATGCTATGACAGGTAATCGTTTTACGCTACTTCAATCGCTACTAACGGGTATTTTTTATTATAGACGGCAGCGGGCAGCAGCTGCATATTGTCCGCAGAAGGCAAAATTGGCCCCACCGCCTTGTGTCTAAGCTCCCAGCTCCCGTATAACTCAATGCGCTACTACTGGAATGGCGGCAATGGCAATTTGCCGTCGTGAAGTAGTAGCGGGCAGCGGCTGCATATTGTCCGCCGAAGGCAAAATTGGCCCCACCGCCTTGTGTCTAAGCTCCCATATAACTCAATGCTCAACTTTTTTTAATTATAAGTAATTATGTTTTGTATGAGAAATGGTTTTCATATTCGTGTCTAGGAGAAAAAACAACATAATATTCATATAATACCCACAGTTTCAAAGTTTTATTTTATATATTTCTTTTCGTAAAAAATTAGTTTTTCCGGTAAGTGCAATGCCTTGCAGTTTTGCAGGTCCGTGCCGTGCCGGTCTAGTGTGCACGAACCTTTATTGATAAATATTTCACTGTATTTTAGGAGTGATTAATTTAATATGATTAAGACTTACACAAATTACTAAATATGACGATTTTTTTAAACCTACTGTTAAAAATGACCAACAATCAGTATTTAGTACAAACAGTAAGCATTTTTAAAAGAAAGTTAGTGTATTTATATTTTATTCTATAAATAAATGTGTACAATTTATTCCATAATATTACAAAAACATATATATATATATATATATATATGTATATATATATATTTACATATATATTATATATATATATATATATATATTATATATATATATAAAACGTAAATAGTCCTATTCTAATTTAATAATGTAATATATATTATATAATACGCTAAAAGTTTATATTTGACATTTGTTAATAACAATATTAAAACCAGAATACTATTTACAAAACAGTAAATACGTGTATGGGTAGGCGGGGTCTGATGAAAACAACTTTATTTTTGTCAGTTTTCCATAAATTACTATAACATGAGTGTTAGTTAACTTTATTACGAGTGCTAGCCAAGTCCATGACGGTGGCTGACCAAGTTGATCACGGGTACTACACGAGTTGATCATTAGTGTTAGCCATGTTGAATGTTGATCACGAGTGCTACATGACGGTGGCTGGCCAAGTTGATCACGGGTTACTACACGAGTTGATCATTAGTGTTAGCCATGTTGAATGTTGATCACGAGTGCTAGCCAAGTCCATGACGGTGGCTGACCAAGTTGATCACGGGTACTACACGAGTTGATCATTAGTGTTAGCCATGTTGAATGTTGATCACGAGTGCTAGCCAAGTCCATCACGATGACTACCCAAGTTGATCAGTGTGGCTATCTTAAGAGGGCTCTAAACCCCAGCACATTGGACTTAATTATTGTATTAAATCCATCTACCAACACGTACTATGCTAATTAAGAAAACTTTGTTTAAATTCGTATTTTATTATTTTTCTTCACATTGCACAATGTATAAATATCACTTATGTCAAGTTTCACCGTCCTAAGCCTTCTCATTCGCTGCTCAATGGAAGACACCGGGAGTGGTACGAAGTTCCCACACACTACCTCGCCCCATGACATCAAAACGTTAAAATAAAAGGATTACCGCCTTGCCCCCCCCATCCCCCGGCTCTCATGTTTTTCTGTCCTTGTTACCGTTTAGAAAAAATATTTGCTTCGAAGTTATAGACCTCGCGGCGAAGGTCCGGCCTCGAGCCCGCCGAGCGGTGATAGGGAAGAGACGGGTGGAGGGCCCAATATGCCTGCAATCCTGGAAACATTCGCTACTGTCAGACTTTCCCACGCTTGCTTCTAAAATAAGTTACGTTAATTGTTACCTACGGATGCACATTCAGTACGTTTCCAGACTGCTTGCGATATATTTGCTTGTGGTTTAGCGTGTTCGGAATGTTTACTCAAGTGTACGATAAACAATTATTTAGTTGGTTATATGTTTGTTTTTATCTAACTACTGTAGTGTAATAAGTCAGTTTGTGTTTTTCTTTTGTGTCCCTTAACCCTTTGAACGCCAAGACAATTTGAGGAACGCTATCCGCTCGCCGCCAGCGCCTAAGCCGGCCGCCATATCGAGAACCGCCAAGGCCAATTGTAGACATTTTACATGATTTTACATTATTAGTCGTAGTTTCCATATTTTTTATCCGAATTGAATAATTTTTTTATTGTTTTTATTCTAGTATTACGGCTGTAAATATAATGTAAAATAAAGTGTCTTATGGCCAGTAATTATATTTTTACAATCGTTTTATAGTGCTATTTAGTACTTGTTTTTTATAAAATATATTTTTTACACTCAAAAATCGGAATGAGAGAAACACAATTTACACGTCGGAAACAAGGGCATTTTATAGACAATATGGTTCTAATTGCTGGTACAAAAAATTAGAACTTTTTACCAAGAAATAAACAAATAATATTAAAAAGTAATAAACTAAGCAAATGTGTTAAAACTTACATTTTTAATATGTCTTCAGTTTCCTTCACATTTCCATAAGTATATGTTTTCCTTCTAACTCAATTTATTTTACACACAAAATGAAGAAAAAAAGCAACTTGTGTCCAGATAATAATAGTAATAAATATAACACGTATATACAAATATTTACAAAACATGTTTTTTTATTTTCTTTAGCAAATATGTTTGGGGAGGCATAACGGGTGTACACCTTTATTGCAACGTTTGCAAATGTACCTAGTTTTCTTCCTTTTACCTCCTGAGCTTGTACTTATTTTGCTGCATACTGAACAGTTACGTTCTTTCTTTTCTGGTAAAATATCGAGTGGATCACCACTACCTCCCGCACTTTGCACACGTTCAGGCGCTTGGTCACCAAGCCATTCGGCTGCAAGTCCTTCAACCAGTGCAACGGTAAAGTTCAATCGGGATAAGGGTTTATCTGTATTGTTTTTATACAGAATGAATAAGTTTGTTATCATTCGACCAAAAAATGTGGAATGTTACCTTTTTCCAGTATTTTAGCGTTCGGCGCTCGTCCAAATAACAGTATAACATTTGATCGGACGTATCAACTCCGCCCATGTAAGAGTTATACTGGCGAATGACAGATGGTTTGCTAGTTATAAACAGTTTGTTCCCCCTTTTCTTTGATTTTAGTTCACTTTTTGCTTCTGAATTTGTAGATAATAATAAAACTTGCTTCTTTTGGGATTTTTTCAATCGGGCTGCCCACCATAAGCATAAAACGTTTGCGGCAATTCTTTGTCTGTCCAACATGAAATTTTCCCTTCATAGAAGGAGGTATTCCTTTTCTGTTGCTTCGTAAGGTACCAGTCAAATGTGTTAGCTTCAAATATAAGGCCTTGGCTAAGGGGATGGAGGTGAAAAAGTTATCGACAAATATATGAAATCCTTTGTTCAAATAATTCCCCATTTGCAACAACTTCATTACAACTGTGAAGCCAAGACCTTTACCCTCAGTATCATTATTTTGTTCTCCGATTCTTTTACCCTTGTAGCAAAAAAATGACAGGCAATAATTTGTAACACTATCGCACAACAACCACAACTTAACCCCCCACTTGTGGTGGTGCTTGTTAGGCATATATTGCAGTAATTGTGAATGGTTTTTGGTGCCCACTAAACTCTCATCAATGGATAGTTGCTTATTTGGGGTGTAGTAACGCCTAAAAACGTTATTAGCATGATCTACTATTGGGTTAAATCGGGCACAAGGGTCATAGCCGGGCTCATTGGGTTTTGGTAGATTTGTTGTGTCCACCATATGAAAAAATTTCAAAATAGATTCAAACCTATTTCTAGCAAACATTTTGCTAAACCACGGAATATGCTGGGATGATTTTGTGTTCCAGTACATTTCAATAGTTGGTTTTTTGTTTAGTCCCATATTTATTATTACGGCAAGAAAAGCTTTTATTTCAACAAAGCTAACTGGTTTCCAAACACGATGTCTGCTGCTGTTTCCAAATTTGTGGTTATTTTGCCGAATAAAATTTCTAGCGTACATATTTGTATATGTAACTATTATATTCAAAAAGGACATTGGGAAAAAAAGGTCGAAATATGTGATAGGAGGAGAATTTTTTGGTGGACAATGTTTACAGCCGGGGATCTCATTGAACTCGAATGTATGGTTGAATCCTGGATCGTTATCCTCTAATACATTCTCCCATCCATCACTTTCATGTTCTGATTCACTACCTGAGCTATCATGAGAACGGCGGGAGCGACCGGGCCTACGTGTGAGATGAGCAGAGGGTCTACTAGTAGTATGAACGCTATCAGGTGGATCATCCTCCTCAGACGACGACAGGACAGATCTGTTTATTGTTCGATTGCTCAGAAAACTTGTACTAGTGCTAGGAGTAGGATCATAAGTGGGGTCTGCGTCACTGTCGTCAACCTCACTTTCACTTACTTGAGAAGACGAACTGCTTTGAATTTGGTTCAATTCACTGTCACTAAAAAACTCACTATCATCAGCAAGTTGTTGAGCAATAGTGTTCTCACTTATTGGTGACCGACTCATTTCGCACAGAAAGTAACTACAGTAGTATCACAAACTAAAGACAATAACAAGTAAACATCGCACGAAAGGAAAGTGACTGTGAAGACGGACACGATTTCGCGCCAAGACAGGAAATGGCGGGAAGCTGATCAGCTGTTCTGGTGACGGCCGCATACGCCAGCCGGGCGGCACACATCTATTTCAACCACTCAAATCAATCAGCTGTTTCAAGGTCAGCAGTGCCGTAAACCATAAACCTTGTTGTGTATAGTTTAGTTTGATGTATTATTAGTCCAAAACATGTATTATACAAAATAATTACCAATAAATAGCTTGGTAAATAATTTATTACGAGACGTCCGACCAATCGGACGTTGGCGCTTTTAGACTGAAATTCGAGCGTCCGATCAATCGGACGTTGGCGGTTTTCGGCTGTACCTTAGACGTCCGATCAATCGGACATTGGCGGTCAAAGGGTTAAGTGTGTTAAGAGTCTGCAGAGCCATACTGGTTTAATTCTCATAAAAACAACGTTATTTTGAATCCATATTTTTATCATTATTTATTTACCAAACGTTGTGTATGAGGTGTCATTTAAAATGCTACCATACTGCGCATTGGGTTTGCTTTTAATATTATGAATGCATACGCCTAGTTTTGAAAAATAGGTGAAAATAAAAACTTCAAACTAAATAATTTTATATTTATTCTATTAAACTAATTATGAATCCACAAAGCAGTTCAATGAATAATTTCACTTTTGATCAAATGCAATTTGTTTGGAAAAGACCGTTTGAAAATAACTGTTAAATGTTGATACACGTGATCATTTGTCCGGTTCGAAAAAAAACATCGTTCTAATGAGATTTAAACCAACATGGCTGACAGGTTGTAAAATTAGTAAACTTAAATCCTAAATATTTTATTCCTTTAGTGGTTCCTACCTCAACTATGGCTCGCTTTATTCCTAAAGTAGCCCAAGGAAAAACTACTAGAAGTCAGGCTATGAAATTATTTGGAGAGAAAGTGAGTTCATGGCGAATGGGGCCAAATTAAGAGATGAACAACGAATCCCCGTAAAAAAATCGTTAGAACGAACTGCAGTTGCATGTAGCATTTCAAAAACTCTTATAAAGGAAATTCGGCGTGAAAAGTGTTTATTGGACACTTCAGCGGAAGGAGAGTGTTCGTTCACAACTCCCAAAAAATACAAGAGAAAAATAACAGCGACAGAACTAGACGATTTCGACAAATGTGTCGTTAGAAAAACCGTCCATGAGTTTTATAAAACTGACGAGTCACTCCCAATTCGTCATTTTTATTTTAAACCAATTTAAATAAAAACTATATCAATTTTAACGATACGGGAAATCACAGAAATATATTTCTTAGTGACAGTAAGAAGTATATATTTCTTAGTTACTTAATTTCAATTAAAGTTATTAACCGATTTATAATTTTTTATGATATATTTAATTGTTGTTATTGATATACGTTTTAATTTGTTAACTTTCAAACTCTTAACCTATTTGATGTTTTTATTTTAAATACTGGTCTAATTATAAGAGATACCAAAATACAAATAATCCGTAAACAATCAGCCTTTACGATCTGTCTGTGACCGCCTCGCTGAGAGCCGATGTTTTTATATGACTAGTAGTTCATTACCACTGTACGTGTATGGGTGGGAGGGTGGGTCAACGACAGTACGTAACACTGTACCTCTACCTTATATATCAAGAACACTGTACGTGTATGGATGGGCGGGTGGGTAAGTACCACTGTCTATGTATGTGTGGGTGGGTCAATACATTTGTACGTGTATGGGTGGGTGGGTGGGCGGGTCATTACCACTGTACGTGTATGGGTGGGAGGGTGGGTCATTACCAGTGTACGTGTACCCGCCCATACACTACAGTGGTATTGACCCACCCGCCCGTCCATACACGTACAGTGGTATTGACCCACCCGCCCGCCCATACACGTACAGTGCTATTGATCGCAAATAATTGCTTTCCATAAAGAGGTTGTCTGACTCAGTCTCTATGAAAATCTATTTTTTTTCTTAATGAAAAATGCTGTAAATACTTTTTAAAAAGCAAAAAAAAATTCTTGAAAGCAATTAAATAAATACCTCTGTAGGTGTATGGGTGAGGCAATACCAATACATGTATGGCTGAGCGGGCGGGTCACTGCCACTGTATGTGTATGGGTGGGTCAATATCACTATACGGTTATGAGCGGGTGGGACGTCAAAACCACTGTATGTGTATGGGTATGTGTATTGTCAGTACCACTGTATGTGTAAGGCTGTGCGGGTGGCCAAATACCAATGCACAAATTAAACGATATGAATAAAACCCGCTCACCCACCCATACACGTACAGTGGTAATGGTGTACACCCACCCACCCACTCATACACGTACATTGGTATTGACCCACCCGCCCACTCATACACGTACATTGGTACCCCTACTCGTCAAGTGGTACTGACCCTGCCGCCCACCCCTACACGTACAGTGGTACTGACCCTCCCGCCCACCCCTACACATACAGTGGTACTGACCCTCCCGCCCACCCCTACACGCACAATGGTACTGACCCTCCCGCCGACCCCTACACGTACAGTGGTACAGTGGTACATACAGTTGGTCCATCACCACTGCACATGTATGGGTGGGCGGGTGGGAACGAATTCATTTTATGGTCCCCTGAACCCAAAGTGTTTTTTTTCGAAAAATCAATTTTATTTGGTCTGTCCGTGTGTATGTGCACTTCGCTGGAGACCAAACGGTATCACCCCCCCCCCTCTCTCTCTCTCTCTCTCTCTCTCTATCTCCCTCTCTCTCCGTGTTAGTGTGTAAGGAGCACTTCCACCTGCGAGCCCAATTGTGTAATCAGAATACCACTGTACGTGTATGGGCGGGCGGGTTGGTCAATATCCACTGTACGTGCATGGGTGGGCGGGTTGGTCAATATCCACTGTACATGTATGGGTGGGCGGGTTAGTCAATATCACTGTACATGTATGGGCGGGCGGGTTGGTCAATATCACTGTACGTGTATGGATGGGCGGGTTACCCATCAGTACCACATTCTGTATGGGTGTATGGGTGGCTGTTCGTGTATGGGTGGGGGGATGGGCCAATACCACTGTTCGTGCATGGGAGGGTGGCTGGGCCAATACCACTGTTCGCTGTTCAGTACCACTGTACGTGTATGGTTGAACGGGTGGGTCAGTATCACTGTACGTGTATAGGTGGGCGGGTGGGCCAATACCACTGTACGTGTATGAGTGGGTGGGTGTGTCAGTACCACTGTACGTGTATGGGTGGACGGGTGGGTCAATAAGACTGTACGTGTATGAGTGGGTGGGTGGGTCAATACCACTGTACGTGTATGAGTGAGCGGGTGGGTTAATATTAAGTTAAAAAGCTGTCCTTGAAATGGTTTTATCTGCCTCCGAGCCAATCACTAGAACTCCTTCCATCTGAAACAAAATTGCTATCTCACAGCACCCGTTCAACCATACACAACCATACACCTCCTGAAGGTCAGGAGGCCGGACCTTCAGCGCGCGTACTATACCTTCTTATACTCTGATAATCGAAAGAAAGTGACTGGCGGAGCGGCCGCGCGGCGACCGAGTTTAAGTACAAACATTCTATTTCACAACCTTGTGGAAACGTAAAACAGAAAGTTATAAATTTCCAATAAACGGTGTTTAAGTAGTCAGTTAAGCACGTTTTCAGCACATGTTTTAAATATTTTGTATCTTATTCCGACGAATTAATATTTGTAGTTATATTTTTTTAAACACGAATTGGAATTAAAATTTTTGCATTTGCCATGTTCGATGTAGAATAACTGTGATTAGAAGCATCAGAAAAATATTTCTTGTAGAGAATTACTAGTCGACATTCTTAGGAACAACATATTAAAAACTGAGATCCCCACGAATACAATTAACGGCGTTATTAATTTTTTTCCAAATGTACTGTTAACTCTGTTAATAATATTTATTTAAATTTAGTTTTTCCTCTATATGCATAACATAATTTTAATCATCAATACAAACTTCTATGCAACCTTAAATTTCACTAAATATACCCGTAATCAATTAATATAGAAAAATTAGTACAAACCTGGTGCAGCGGTCCGCTATCCAGTCAAAGTACAGTAACAGCCCAAAAACAGTGGCGCATCCCCTTCAGGCTCACATTGCGTCCTTCAAAACCACAAGTCACCAAACTTTCGTAAGTATTAATAGAGATAATAAAACACTATTTGACTGTATTTACAAATAAAAAGAAATAGTATATTTCTTGATAATAATAATAATATCGATAAATGACTAATATATACAGTACTCAATTGATAAATAAAAAACACACATATACACTGTTGAACACTACAGTTGTGAGTTAGTACTCTTCAAACACTAGTTCCCTGACACCTTCCATTGGGTCGTCGCCATTATTAGAATCTTCTGAACAGGAATCTTCCTCGGAGCTGCTGCTGTCTCCCAAAGATATAATCATTTCCTCAACAGCTTCTTCCATTACTCCTTCGTTTTTCCATGCATCGACAATGACCTGTTTTGTGTGGTTCACTACTTGTTTCCACCTCTCAGCACTTATGCGATGAATTCCTTCTTTAGTGAGCCGTTCAACTTCAGCAACAGTAAACATTTTGTTGTTTTCTGCAACATACCCTTTAACTTGAGCCCATATAAGCTCAATCGCATTAAAATGACAATGGTAAGGTGGTAAACGTATCACTTTGTGACCCCTGCTCTCGATCAATTCATCTACATAATATCTTTTGTTCTGGGATTTGTGCAGTTTCACTAACTCCAAAAGTTCACATTTTTTTAACTCGGCTGTAGCTTGAACATTTTTTCTATGTAGCCATTCAATGATGTCAGCTTTATTATTTTTGGTTGTAGGAGCTTTATCAATTTGCTTCGAATGGTACGGAGCATTGTCCATGACTATTAATGAAGGCTCTTCTAGGTTATTTAGCATAGTTTCAGAACACCAATTGTAGAACTTGTCGTGGTCCATATCTTCATGGTAGTCACCAGTTTTTTTGGATTTAAATAGTAAGAGGGAATTTTCAACAAACCCCTTTGAAGAACCTGCATGACATAATATCAACCGCTCACCTTTTCCTACAGGCGTTGCCATTGTCCCCTGCAGTGACTCATCAGTCCATCCTTCTTTCAAACAATGCCCAGCATTGACCCAAGTCTCATCTAGCCAAATTATACTATCGAAATTCTCGTCTTTTATTTGGCGAAGAAAACTGCATCTCCAGGCAGCGATGTCACTTCTCTCCATAATCACTTTTCTACCCGAAAATTTTCTCCACATAAACCCTAATTCTGTTAATATCTTTCTAAGTGAAGACAGACAGCCGTGAAACAGATCTTCATTTCTCAACGATGAAAATAGTTTTTTCAAGGTCGGATATTCTTTTCTAATGTAGAATTGATACACGTGTCTTCGTACAGCGTCTTCCTGAAATACATCAAGTTTTGTTACAGTTTTCTCCCGTTTCCTCTCTTTTCCTGGAGTTGAAAGTTGACTATTATTTTCATTTTGTAATACTTTTACGTGTTTTTCCTTACAAACTCGCACAACTGTATTTTTATGTATTTTAAGTGCATCTGCAGTTCGCTGTATTGAATTATTAACTGTAATCAAAGGACCTTGATTCGCTTTTTCTCTGTCAAAATACTCCCGCACTTTGCACACAATTTCTCTCGACTGTCCTTTCATAGGTACGCCTCGGCCCGAAATATTTCGTTTCTTTGGCGTTCGAGTCCTAGGTCTTCCTCTACTTTTCCTTGGTTCATTCTCGTTACGTTGCTCCATTCTCAAACACTAAAGTTTATTTTCACAAAATAACTTTAAAACAGGTTCAATTACAATTAAAATACCAACTCAAAGCATTCTATCACTTATATTGAAGAATAATGATAACACACCCACGAACATCACTCAGTCACCGCATCTACTAAACTAAAAGCAAGAAATTTCCCCCAGCCATATGGTAGGTATAACGGTTCAATTTTCGTGGAAGAGGGTGCTATTTTTGTACAGGAAAGGCCGAGACGCTGGGGTGGGCGATGGCCGTGGCGGTGGTGCGCGCGAACAAAATGGGCACACTAGGTCCTGACTGTACCTCCGCCGTAGAACGCCGCGCACTGCTCTCAAAGAAACTCAATTCATATATTAATCCATTTCAGTAATCCTTTATTATAAAAAGTGCAAGTTCTAAATGAGTTATAAATAATGTTATTCAAAGAAAATGTCACGCGAAGCTCATTCATGAACGACTTTAAATAACAGAGTTAACAGTACATTTGGAAAAAATTAATAACGTCGTTAATTGTATTTGTAGGGATCTCAGTTTTTAATATGTTGTTCCTAAGAATGTCGACTAGTAATTCTCTACAAGAAATATTTTTCTGATGCTTCTAATCACAGTTATTCTACATCGAAAATGGCAAATGCAAAAATTTTAATTCCAATTCGTGTTTAAAAAAATATAACTACAAATATTAATTAATCGGAATAAGATACAAAATGTTTAAAACATGTGCTGAAAACGTACTTAACTGACTATTTAAACACCGTTTATTGGAAATTTATAACTTTCTTTTTTACGTTTCTACAAGGTTGTGAAATAGAATGTTTGTACTTAAACTTGGTCGCCGCACGGCCGCTCCGCCAGTCACTTTCTTTCGATAATCAGAGTATAGATAACTACATAAAAAAATACCTAGCATTTTTTCTACCACAACATTAATGAATTATAATAAATTAATAGTTACGAATTAAAATTACAGTATTTATATTAAAAAAATGAAATAACGGTCAATAGAGACAGTGACTTAGAATTACTTATTGCTTTGATCAAGTCGGAATTATTGAATTAATATCTTTATTGTACGCATTCGTTAATGTAGTTTATATGATTTATTTCATAGACATGCTGTATTCTTAATTATAGATGATTGTTACAGTATTCGTCATAACATAATAAATATTGTGCACTGTCATTACGAATAAACGTTTTATGCTTTACTTTGTAGTTAGATTATATCAGGAACCACATGGGAACGCACATTTAAATATATTTTAACACTCTCAAGGAAACATCGGTCTGACGAGCACCCAGGGAATTTTTGTTTTATTGTAGTGACAGAACTGTTGCGGCCCGGCGGATGACAAAGGCAGTACCTTCCCCCTACTCCCTCCCGAACCGGTTGACCTTGTTTTTAGTTTCTCTCTGTGAACCGCAGTCGTGACGTGTTGTTTGTTTAATGTCTAGCGGTCTCTGAGACGGGCTGTTACCCTGTGTGTCATTCGTGTACCGGTCTGTGAAACCGAGTGTTTCCTTTAACGTTGTGTTTTGATTATTCTCCGTGTAGTTATACTACATTTATATTGCTTTTAATGACTAAATTATTGTAATGGACCACCCAGGACATAGTCGATCGTTTACCCCTCGAGATCTTGATTTTGGTGCTCGTATTCAAAGGTTGCTACATCCCGAAAATGATGAAGAATTTTCGTCTTCAGGAAGCGAAGTTGATGATTCAGATGAAGATCCTACATGGACTGCAGGTGAGGAGCGAGAAGAGCAAGTATCAAATGAAGAATCAGACAATGACAGTCTTATGGAAACGGAGGAACATATTGTTGATGTGCCTCGTACTGATGATGTGCCTCAAATCGATGATATGCCTGAAGTGTTTGAAGAGAGATTGAGGAAAAAAGATTATATGCCTCCTGGCATTTGGTACAGAAATGAACCTCCAACAAATGTTAGGACACCAGCCAGGAATATTATACGTACTGGCCTTCCTGGAATCAGAGGTCCGGCTAGAGCACTAGGCAATAAACCAAACAAATTCCAAGTATGGAAACTCCTATTTGATTATAATATTATGAATACAGTTTTGGTGAACACGAATAAAACGATTGAAACTGTTAGATCAAATTTGGGGGAGAAGACCAATACTAGTAATTATAGAGATACCAATATTGAAGAAATAAAAGCTTTATTCGGCTTGTTGCTTCTTAGTTCCATTTTGAAATCAAACGATGAAACACTAGAAAGTGTCTTCTCAAAAGATCTTTACAGCCACCCAATGTTTTTAGCAACAATGTCCACCAAACGCTATAAAGTTCTTATAAGCTGTCTAGGGTTTGACGATGTAGAAACTCGTGCTCAAAGAAGATTAGAATATAAAGCAGCCCCTATATCAGAACTATTTTCTATATTTATCAGCAACTGTCAGGAAAATTATTTTGTGTCCTCTGAGGTAACAGTGGATGAAATGCTGATACCATTTAGAGGGAGATGCAGTTTTAGGGTATATATGCCCAAAAAACCAAAAAAATACGGGATCAAAGTGATGTGCCTAGCTGACAGCAGGACGTCTTATTTGCTGAATGCTTATCTATATACTGGTAAAGGCAGCGACAGCTTAGGACTATCACAAGAAGAAAAAGAACTAGGCGTACCCACTCAGTCAGTTATAAGACTCAGTCAACCCATACTCAGTAGTAATAGAAATATTACTGCTGACAATTGGTTTACCTCGATGGAGTTAGTTGAAGAATTGTTAAAAAGAAAACTAACTTACGTTGGAACTATGAAAAAAAAAAAAAAAAAACAAGAAAGAAATCCCACTACAATTTCTTCCAAATCCTCACAGACCGGTCGGCTCATATATTCATGGTTTCAAGAAGGAAAGTACACTGGTCAGCTACGTTCCTAAGAAAAATAATGCAGTGATTTTAGTTTCAAGCATGCACCACACTGCTTCAATTGATGCAAGTAATAACAAGCCTGAAACAATATCACACTACAACAGCACAAAATGCGGAGTAGACTTACTAGATATGAAGTCTTCGTACTAGGCGTTTTTCGTCAAGTCGTCGTACTAGGCGTTGGCCTTTAGCAGTCTTTTACAGACTATGGAATATTAGTAGTGTCAACTCTTTCATTATCTATATGAGCTATAAAGACATTCCTGATATGAGCCGGTTTGAATTTGTAAAGCAGTTAGCAAATGAGATGATTGTCCCACACCTCCGCTCAAGACTTGCATCGAACCTGAACCTTCCCAAAGAACTAAAATCCAACATACAAAAGGCTTTAGAAGAAGGAAATGAACCTCCAGCTCAGCAACCCTCAGCCCAGCAGCAGCCCCCCGTTAAGCAGGGAGATGTTCCAGTACCAAGCGACCAAATGGCGAAGAGGAAGACTTGTTCGACCTGTCCTTACCAAAAGAAAAGAAAAACTGCATAAATGTGCATAAAGTGTGAAAAACCTCTCTGTGGTGAATGTAGTCGGAAGGTGTGTGAGTGCGCAAAGGAGTGCAAGTGAGTCAACACCACGCAAGAAAGTCAATAATGTAAATAGATAATACATCGTTTTTTATATGTGGGTCAGTTTACTTTTATCATAATGAATTTACTCAATTTCCTAAATACTAAAATTTTTGATTATTCGTTTTACTTATTTTTTAATTGGTTTAAAAAAGTTTTTCTTGATAAGTGTTGAACAAATGAATTTTAAAAATAGTTTTATATTACCTAGCTTTTATTTTAATATATATACTTATTTTCTATAAATATATATTACATTATTTTTCTTATCTGGATGCCGATCGAGAAGGTCTTTTGCCCTTTGAACGCATAGTGTGTATTCCGCCTGCCCCGTCCTGCTAGTCTCTATAGTTTGGATTATTATTTACTTTAAGTATTTTAGTGCATTTTTCTGTCTTAAGTATCACTGTAGTGTTGTGTTCTGTGTTTAAGTGCTATTATGTCGGTTTGTGGAGAGTGTTCGGAGACGGTTAACACAGACGAGGCTTTACATTGTGTAGAGTGTAAAAACGTGCTACATTTTGCGTGTTCACGTGTAAAAACCGCAGAAAACTTTAAGAAACTCACAGTCAGGAAAAAGGGTTCATGGAAATGTGATAAATGTGATACGGGAGAATAATTGTCGTCGCCAGTGGATGGAAATCCTATTTTGGACTGTATTAACCTTCTTCGAAAAGACTTGACCAAGCAGATAAGTGTCGTTAACTCTAATGTTAAAGACGTGAAGGAGCAACTGGACATGGTGAACAAAACTATCTCAACACTACAAGTTTCAGTCTCAAACCTATCCTCGGAAAACACGTCCAGGAAAATCGAAATAGACAAGTTGAACAATGAGTTGATGGAAACAAAGAAAGAGTTATCTCAGGTGAAAGTAGAATTAGTGGAAGCTCAGCAATATTCCAGATCCGACAACATTGAAATTGTTGGAGTTCCGTTTAATAAGGGCGAGAACTTGTACATGATATTAGACCGTATATGTCAGGGCCTAAAAATTAAGTTCAACGAGTATGACGTGTCGGTGGCTCACCGCCTCGCCGTGACGGACCGTCGGCCTAACCCTAGTATTGTTGTTAAATTCGTCACCCGGATGGCTAAAATAACTTGGATGAATGCGTACAAGGAACATCGTCAAACTCTCACTGGAGCCAAGCTATCCGACCACTGGCCATCCTACCCCATCTTTATAAATGACCATCTTACTCCTACCTACAAGCAAATCCTTGGGAAAGCTCGTCAACTCAAGAGGGAGAAGAAGCTGGCGGCTGCGTGGACCTACAGCGGCAAGGTGTTCGCTAAAAAGACAATAGACAGTCAGCCTCAGCACCTGAGAACTATGGAGGATCTGGATAAACTACTGACACAGTCTGTTAAGTAATATTATAATTTTTACTTTGCTGAGGGTGCTATTGATTTGCCTTTATATTATTTTCGTCTGTTTTCGTTTTCGTTTTGACAACAGAATAAATAAGTAAAAAGAAAAAAAAATAATAATAAACATTTAGTAAGATATTATATTTCTTCTTCCTTTTTTTTTTTTTTTATTTGTTAAATAGTACTTTTCACATAATTCGTTATATAATAAATTCACATTATATATTTTAATGGTATTCTAGGCTATTTTATATCTTTTAATAAAACTCAACTTATTCCACCTTATTTATATATTTCGTAAATTCTTGTTACTTAAAAATTGGTTTTTTATTTTTGACCTGTATTAAATAACAAGGTTGTGAGTAATTATTACATTTTGTACATGTTCTGTCAATAAATATTTAAATATTCTACATATCAAATTAATTATGATGATTAGTCTTTGTCTTTTCAATAACTCAAGTTGCCATATTTAGTCTTAAATATGCTCATAAATGTCACAAACAAAAGAAAGTTGTCTGTTTAATTGGTATATTATTAAATAAACAAGTATAAATTATGTGTCAATATAATCTTTAAAAGTTGAAACCACTCATTTTATAGCCTAAACACACACAAAATATAACATCATAAATGTACTTAACAATGTATTCATTTTCTGTGATTATTAGTTTGTTTATTTCATATCAAATGTAAGGTTATTGTTAAATAATCCCCTTTCATTTCTTTCTCTTTTATTAACGTGAAATGTTACAATAACAAACAGTTAATATTATTTTGGTTAATATTATTATTGGTTTAAATATTATAATAACAATAGGTTACTTAAGTTATTTTTCTCAAAGGAGTAATATCTATTCTAAATCCAATAATATGAATAGGAATTATGAATAGCTAGAGGCTTTTGATAAAATCATATTAAAGTTAGAAATCTCAATTAAGCTTTTAAATAGTACTTTTTTTCCATTCCTTTTCTTTCTTAATATCGTACATATTTAAATATAACTAATCATTCTCTTGTTTTGAGTGTCTGATAGCTAATTTAATAAGAGTAAATTGAGTAATTTTATATAATTCTTAATAGATTTCAATTCTGTGTAAATTATATTTTCATTGAGATGTAACATTTAAGTTTAATTTATATAAGTATAAAAATATAAGTAATATTAGTATCTTTCGGTTTTAAATGATATAACTGTAACTACGCTGTTTATATGTAATTATTATTAATAATGATTTTGGTTTCTATGTGCTAGCAAATACATTCTTAAACGCTGATACTCTCATCTTCACTGTTTTGTTTTATTGGACACAGAAACTATTATGTGTGTAATATTACTGATAATATAAATAGCATATATTTTAAAATAAGCATACATAATAATTTTATATTTAATGCTTCCATATTTAATAATTTTATATCCAATACTTCATACTAATCACATCTAATATGGATAGTCAAATTATAAAGGACTGGATGACAGTGTAAATTCAAAGCCTTCATTCATCCATGAAATATATTTTGTGAAGCCTAATAGATTTGTTTAAACTAAATTATGGAAATTCATTTTTTACACTCAACGTAAGCAGTTAAAATCAATATAGGTTTAGTTATTTAAATGTGAATAGATTACGTTTATTCAGTTTATTTATTTTTTATTTTTTTTATATTTTTTTTCCTTATTTCTAACATTAATGAAGTTTTTTTTTTTCTCTAGTAACTTTATCTCATTATACAATCAGTAAAATTATCTTAAGGAGCAAACTAGCTAATCCTTACAATATTTTCATTTATACTGGTATTTCACTTATAGTTACAGTTATATCCCATTCGACTAGTAAAACCAGTTTGATGTTATGTGGGATGGGGCGGGGCGGGGGAAGACGACACAACAACGGAGCGGTCTTGGAACAATGACTTCATGACGACTCTTGAACAGTACAGACAAATTACTTGTCACTCTACGGACTCTACTAGGGTGTTTACGGAATGGTTTACAGATGAGGACAATCTTAGTTTAAAAATTATACACCTTAATATACGTAGTATTAATAAAAATTTAGATAATCTATTGGCAATTTTAGAGGCTATTAAAATTAAATTTGATTTAATTATTTTAAGTGAAACGTGGCACGGGGAATCTGAATATTTTTCTGAATTAGAAGGGTTTGACTATTTATTTACCAAGCAACATATAAATAGGAACGACGGACTCGTCGTTTATGCCAATACTGATCTGGGCGTTTCCTGCACACAAATTCAACTTGGCCAGTCAAACGGTCTTCAGTTAGACTTCGTGATTGGTTCAAGGCCATACAGCGCTCTGGCAGTGTATAGAAGCCCTGCCACGAATTGCGATACGTTTAATAAATCACTGGAACATTACTATAGCTCTACAATAAGAAATTGTACATATATTTTTGTTGGGGATATTAATATTGATATTTTGTCAGGAAACGTGGATTATAATAGAGAAACGTACCTTGACTGTCTCACGGGGGCTGGTCTGACCTGTTGTATTGATAAACCTACTCGTGTGACACAAGAATCAAGTACATGTATTGACCATATTTTTACTAGTCACATAGATAACAGTGCAATCGCTACCTTTATTCTTAAAACCGATATTACTGATCATTATATGATTGGACTGAAAATGAATCATTCTAAAGAAATTTCAACAAAAACGCAACAAACCATCGAAACCAAAACTTATTTAGATTGGGCTCTTTTGAGTAGGAATTTGAGGGGGGAAGTCTGGAGTGACGTCGTGGAGTGCCTCGATCTTGACACAGCTTGTGAATTATTTTCTGATAAGATTAAATTAGCAATAGAAAAAGCCACTAAACCTAAATTAAATTCAACCAGACTGAAAAAACTGAAACCCTGGATTACTTTGGACATTATAAAACTGATTAGACAAAGAGATAAAATTAGTAAATTGGTTAAAAAAAATCCATTTAATCCTGAATATAGAATGCAATATCTTGATGTAAGAGCAAATATTAACCACCAAATTAAATCAGCTAAGACCAACTATTATAAAACCCAATTTGATAATTCGATAAGCAATCCAAAATTGTTTTGGAAAACCATTCGAGAAATTTCTGGTTTAGGGAAAGCAAAAAATAAAACAAATTTCAATAACATCATGGAGGGCAGCCCTTTGGAAACTGCGAATTCATTCAATCAATATTTTTCTCAAATCGGAAAGAATCTGGCCGATAAAATTACTCCTTCAGGTCCACCTGTAGTAGATGATTCAGGTTTTCAAGCTGAATGCGAGTTTTCATTGAGTCCGGTGACTGAGGAACAGGTGAAGCGGTGTGTTAGGTCCCTCAGGGGTGGCTCTGCTCCCGGTTACGATAATATTCCCACAAGAGCAGTAAAAGATAATATTGAATTTTTAATTAATCCTCTAACGCATATTATTAATCAAAGTATAGCCTCGGGACTTTTTCCTAAGGTATTTAAAATAGCAAAAGTAATTCCTTTATACAAAAATAATGATAAGGCAGATCTTAATAACTATCGTCCTATATCTTTGCTGAGCGTTCTATCTAAAATTCTTGAGAAAGTTGTTAAGATCCAAACCCAAAGTTATCTTGAAGACAATAAGCTATTGTGTGACAATCAATTTGGCTTCAGGAAAGGAATAAACTCTTCTGATACATTTTATTTAATTAATGAACATATTATGAATTCAGTTAACCGCAACAATAAACTACTTATATGCTTTATTGATCTTGCCAAAGCATTTGATTCTTTAGATAGAAATATTCTTTTTAAAAAGTTAGAATGTATCGGATTCAGAGGTGTCACTCTCAAATGGTTTAAAAGCTACTTAAGTGATCGGCTTCAAGTTGTGGCACTTGACGGTCTTTTGAGCGAAGCGATACCAATAGATTTCGGGGTTGTCCAGGGAAGTACCCTAGGACCTCTTCTGTTTCTTATTTATATTAATAATTTATCTAAAATTAATATCACATCCAAATTATTTTTCTTTGCAGATGATACTGCTTTTCTGGTCGAACAAAAATCATGGTTGGAGACCTTTAATTGTGCAACTCAAGATTTGAGTCTAATAAAAACTTGGTCTGACCAAAATAAGTTAACAATGAATATCTCCAAAACCAAATGTTTACCAATTGCACTGAGGG
Source organism: Stictocephala bisonia (assembly GCA_035578905.1). Lineage (NCBI taxonomy): Eukaryota > Metazoa > Arthropoda > Insecta > Hemiptera > Membracidae > Stictocephala > Stictocephala bisonia. The sequence continues at coordinate 6,173 of JAQJVL010006782.1, read as the reverse complement.
AAGGGAGCGAGCCACCAATGGGGCTAACCTTAAGAGTTCACACATGTGGCAATTATATGAATTATAATTGTGACTGTTACAAAGTAGATAGAGTCAGCCAATATAAATATCTTGGAGTTATATATGACAATAAGTTAAAATGGGATCTTCATATTGCCTATATTAATAAAAAAATTAGAAAGTTAATTTTTGCCTTCAAGCAACTTCATGGAGTTTTAGATTTTAATTCAATTAAGTCTGTTTATTATGCACACGTTCAATCAGTATTACAATATGGCATTATATGCTGGGGAGGAGCTTACAGAACTCACATAGAACAACTCAATAAAAGCCAGAAATATTTACTTAAAATCATCATTGGCAAAGGCAAATCGTTTCCATCAATTGAATTATTTAAAACCACAAAAGTTCTAACAATTAGACAACTATGTATTCATACTCTTATGCTTTTTATTCGTACTCGGAAATTATTAAATTTTTCTGTCAACTTGCATCATTATGAAACGCGGCATGCAGTAAGCTTAAACCCCTTAGTTCCAAAAATTTTCAAAACAGTTAATTATACTTGTTCACATTACATTGCTCACCTGTTGTTTATAAATTTACCGAACCCTCTTAAATTTCCACAAGTTAGCTTATATGTTTATAAAACAATGATAACCAATTGGCTTATGGACCTGGAGGAGGAATCGGTTGAGGCCCTGATCAGTTCTGAGTATAGATGACCGCTTCATAACATTGCACTTCCTTCGTCCCTCTGACTTTCTGCCTCTTGCTCTTTGATTTCATTTTACTGCATAGTTCTTTTTTTCCCCCTTTTTCCATTGTGTTTATTTTTTTTATATATACATATATACATTTTTTTTTCTTTCATAATAACCCTAATCAAAGGCAATTTAACATTTTCTTGTTTTAAATACCATCCAAAATTGTTTAGTTTTTATTTTTATTAAATTGCCATAACTCATCAAATTGTGTATTTTATTCAGTTTGAATTTTTTATTTAATCCTGAATAAGAGTAGTCCATTAGTTTTAGTATTAATTGTTCATTGTACTGTTTAAGATTGAGCTTTTTTTTTATTCTCTATTTTTATTTTTGAATTAAAGAACTCCCTTCCACGCACAAGCCTTGGGCTTATGTGGAAGGTACTCACATATAAAACATGTAGATTTTTTTCTTTCTTTTTTTCATCTACCTTTTGTATAACCTTGTAAGTGATATATATCGATGTATTTATTTTCTTCATATAACTATGTATCTATGTAACCTTATGATTTATATTTGAGTGAGTAAATAAAGATTTTGATTTGATTTGATTTCATCAACAATACAAGTTATTTTCCATATCAAACGTATGGACTATTAATTTCATTAACATTTATGATTTCACTAGCCATTAATATTGTTCAGTTAATCAAAAATATGTGTTATATAATAAAAATAAACAGTTAAACAGACAAAATTGTTTTATTTTGCCATTTTTTTATATACCAACATATTTAATCAAAGTATACAATTTAAAATTGTAATAAAATTAAATAGAGGTTCCAGAGACCGGGTGTTTCCTTTAGCGTCACAGATTTCATGTTTCCCCCAGAGTGTTAAACGAAATTGGCCATAAAAAAGTAAGTGGATTAACTATAAGTAAGGAAAACAGTCTGTAAAATAACACTGATATCAGTTGTCGTAAGCCAATTGTGAACGAACCGTTGACTCATTAAAAATATTTCATATAAAAGAATTAATTTTACTCAATATCTATAGTTTGCCTTTTTATCTGACCAAATATTAACGGTTGGTCTGAATACTGAATGATTCCCCACCCTCCCCATACCCATCCGCCTGTAGGTTCGTTCTTTCTCTAACGCTCAATCCGAAAGGACGTGTACACTGTTGTTACGTACACTTGCGTTTTGATTTTACTGGCTAGAGTAAAAACAGTAATCAAAACCAATGAATTTGGATTAGTTTTATTATTCTTATTCTTCGGGTAAATATTGTCCTCTTATTAGGGAGTTCTTTGGTGATGAAATATTTTAAACGGTTTATAAATAAATAAATGCTAGATTTAGAAATTACTTATAATCATTAAGTATTATTCAAGTCAATTTAATTTTATCCTAACCTAACCAAGGAATTCTACTCGTCCACTTTGAACAAAAACCTGGTTACCATTTGCCGTAAGTTTGGCACTGAACTAAAAAAAATAAAATCCTTTCTGAACTACAATTACAACGAAACAGGCTCGGGGGGAATTAAATGGTATATTTGTGTTCAAATTAAATTTATTAAATTTGTAAATAACGAAGAAATGTCGACTTAACCTTTCTTTACTTTCCACAATTCTTGTATTATAACTTTTTCACTTAATTTATTTTACGATTTTTTCCTCTTAAGAGTTCACTGTAGGCCTACATTATAACTAATTGATTACTAAACTATCGATACTAAAATGATTACTAATATGTATAATCGTATTCTTCATAAAATACTTATTAAAATTGCATTAGTTCCATTATCATTGAATACTCAATAGAACAGTAGAGACGTGATCGTGCGGCATTAAATTAGTAGTTCCGTGATATGTCAGAGAATGCCTGTATCAAGCCAATAACGTCACAGCACGCGTATGTGTCTCACAGATGCACGCTTCGCTCGCTCGAAAAAGGTTGAAAATTTCGGGGGGTCTGAAAGTTGAAAATTGGCAAGGGGACACCCTAGGTACGTCCCTTGGCAAAAACCTTCCAGGAGTGACCTTCAGAACTTACCATAGTTTTAAGCCGATTCAATAGTAATGTATAAAGGACAAATACGCATAAATTCGTTTTTATGCATATAGATTACATATATTAAATTGCAATTCCATAGAACAAGTTTTAAGTATTTAGGAGATAAATCCAAATATATACACCGCTCAAAACGTTAAAGGCCAGTTTAAATGCGCTTAATTTTTTAGAAAAGTATGTGATAACAATCTTTTAAAAGTGTAATACAGTACTGTGGTTTAATTAATTCAAGATAGCAATATCGTATTGTTTGTATAGGAAGGGTTTATAAATCCGTAATTGAACCTTTTATAAAAATCCAAAATAAATGTGTACGCATAGTAATATTAAAAGTACCTGTAAGAGATAAGTAATGTGGTTTCTATTTTTGTTTATGTCTCAACAATCACATGATTCCAATTAACAGTTAGCAATGGTAATAGTGAATAACTAGCCCACTTAAAACAGTTAAACCGTTGCCGATCCGTTGTGATATGGACTCTACGTAGCTCGTACGCGGTTGGGTATACATAAAAGTACTCAAGAATAACAAATCCTTAAAAATTACCATCCTAAACCACCATAATATTAGATGTTCTAAAAGAAAAAATTAGTCGGCGGCCATTGTACAAAATATAAACTATATATTTTGAAATCTTTAAAAAAATTGTTAAAATTGTAGTCATTTTTATAGTTTACAAAATCCAAAATAGTTGCAAAGTTTTAACAATTTTCCCTGTATATTTATTGTGATAAAATAGTACGACAGGCAACAATAACAATTATCTCTGTACTTTTCTAACAGCCAATTTATTGGTAAGCAAATTTCAAATAAATTATAGTGATTCAAAGTTAATTTGAAGTCTATGCCTTAGTACATTGAGGGGTTTCGTCTCTTGGCTCACCCCCTCACTATTTATTTATTATTTATTGTATATACGTTTTGTTGTGTCTTTGTGCGTTGCGTTTAGTCCATGATTTTGTCCAGCCAGATTTTATCCAGCGCCTCGGCTTGGTCTATATTTTCGCTTGTCACCTTCTTTCTTATTGGCTATTTTGATGGCCCGCTAGTCTTTTAATTTCTCACGGCTCCGGAGACAGTGCCACTGAACCTTCGTTTGCATGGAGGTGCAGTGGTGGACCTTCGGTGTAGGCTGGCCGCTTGGCCTTCTCTGCGGTACTGAGGGAACTGACAATTGCACCCCCTTCCCCACTGTGGCTACTACACTCACTTCCAGGCATACAGGTAACCTCCGTCCTTTTTATGTTCTCCACCTTCCGGACCGTTTGTGTGCCCCGATTCCTCAAAATTGATGTTGAAAATTGGGAGGAATATTAATGTGCGTTTTGGGGGAGGGGTGAAGCGTTCAAAGAGGGAGTTTAGATTTTATTTCGTATTTGTTTAGTATAATATTTTCCTGTTGCTACCTAAGTATCAGGCTTGAGGAACATATTAACAAGTAAATTTTATGTTACATTAGAGAAAAGATGTTATAGTGTAAAATCAATAAAAACAAAAGTTAAAATGAATATAATTATAATTATTGGTATGCTAAAAATCTTTTATAATATATATATATATATATATATATATATATATATATATATATATATATATTTATTTATTTAAACTTCACTCGTCAGTTTATATGGGCCTACACCCTACAAGCCTGTGCGTGAAATTTTTTTAACTAGTTAAGTACCGACCGTTGGCTCAGTGGGGATTCGATCTTTGGAAATCGCCCTCCGAAGCCTGAGTCACCACGCCGGCAAATAAAATTATAATATATTCCATCCACCACAAATTCATTATTGTTCTTCAACTAAAAGGAAACTGATTTGGCAATCATGTGAAAATATATAATAAATAAAGTTTTCAATGGTTTTCAGGTGTTTATGACTTTAGGTTTGATTTGACTTAAAAAGAACTCCTTTAAAATAAGGAACTCCTTTAAAATAAGGTATAAATATCTTTACAGTTGCAATCGAGAAGAAATTTACTGCAAAGGCCTTGTTTACTGTACATTCTTAGATCGATGTGTGCAAAGCCTCAGCACGCGATGTACAGCAAATAGGTTTTGTTCTTAGGTGCGTAATTAGACGTGGCCTAGTGGAGATTGAACTTTAATAGTCTCCCCCACAACCAAGACACGTGACAAAGACTGTGCCCCTACTTGTGGAGAAGATCGATGTACAGCAAATAGGTTTTGTTCTTAGGTACGTAATTAGTCGTGGCCTAGGGGAGATTGAACTTTAATAGTCTCCCCCACAACCAAGACACGTGACAAAGCTTTGTTGTTGTTTAGGAAAAATTGTGTAACGTCACGGATTTGGCTTCAGTCATGAGTATTTGTATACTAGATATGGCATTATCTAAAAAACCCTCTATATTATTTAATATTGTCGGAATAAAAGCTATCTTACAGATTTTAAGCAGTTTTTGTAAGATTTTTTTAATGTTGTAAAAACATATAACTATTACATAATTATATGTTTTTTATAATTATGTAACAGAATCAATATTACTGTTCGTGTATGGGTGGGTGGGTCAATACCACTGTTCGTGTATGGGGGGGTGGGTGGGTCAATATCACTAGTCGTGTATGGGTGGGAGGGTGGGTCAATACCACTGTTCGTGTATGGGTAGGCGGGTGGGTCAATACCACTGTTCGTGTATGGGTGGGTGGGTCAATACCACTGTTCGTGTATGGGTAGGCGGGTGGGTCAATATCACTGTTCGTGTATGGGTGGGCGGGTGGGTCATCATTGATTTATATATTTTTATTTAGTTTCAATGGAGTAAGCTACCACTGTACGTTTATGGGTGGGCGGGTGGTTCCGCTGTACGTGTATGGGTGGGCGGGTGGGTCAATACCGCTGTACGTGTATGGGTGGGTGGGTGGGCCAATACCTCTGTACGTATATAGGTGGGTGGGTGGGTCAATACCACTGTATGTGTATGGGTGGGTGGGTCAATACCACTGTACGTGTATGGGTGGGTGGGTGGGTAATAGTGATTGTAACAATAAAATGTATAAAAAAATTTAAAACAAATAATTAAAAAAAGTACATAAATCCAATAGCTGGAAATTCAAGTGGATACTTATTGAATGGAATACAATTTTATTTCTAGATTTTAAGCAGTTTTAATATAATTTCAATAACGGGCCATTCAGGTAGATACTTTTTTGAATAGAATAGAACTGTATTTCTTTGATACATAAACCACAATATCAAATCACATTACACATATATCTCAAATTTAACTAAAAAAATACACAAAAACCTAGAAGAATAATCCAAAAACAGCGCATAAATAAATAAAAGTAAAAATATTTCATGCAGAAATAAATGTTAACCCTCCCAGACAAAGCCTAATTGGACGAACTGATATTCTAATGACACG
>JAQJVL010006781.1:0-27214 GCA_035578905.1 Stictocephala bisonia | reverse complement strand
AGTCAATATAATAATCGAGTATAAAATATTCGACTAAAATAATCGAATGAATATAATCGACTAGAATAATCGAATGGGTATAGTCGGTTAAGGTAATCGGATATAAGTTAATACTTAATCGACTAAATTAATCGAATGGATATAATCGACTAAATAATCGAATGGGTATAGTCGACTAAGGTAAGCTGATATAAGTTAATCGAATATGTATGGGTTAGGTTAGGTTAGGAAAAGTGAGGTTAGGAAATTTGGCGGGAAACATGGGCGCCGCCATCTTGGATGACGTCACAAAAAAATGGACCAATCAGAGAGCTGGCCACAACGCGGGCCCCTTCTACTTTTTATTTATATAAGATAAATATGTGATATGAACCTATAAATATAAAAATGAAATACCATGGACTGACCTACTGACTGTGAACACAATGTCTAACAAACTATGAACTTTGGACTGGAAAACTTAGCTCATATATTCTTAAAGACTTTAGATCCACAAAAAGATATAAATGGATAATATTTTCTCTAAAATGGCTGAAATAAGGTAGATAATAAATATCCGATTCTGGTTACTCAGAGTCTTCCTTACAACTCACCATACGATTGAGAGAGCTTAGACTGACCACTCAAGTGAAGCACCACTGTAAGTGTGGAACCATTGAAAAGTTACTAAACATTATTCCAATTTTATGTAAACTATGTTTGTATAAGTAGTAGCAGTTTAGAAGTGCGTGTTTTACGGTAATGTATCAAGTGGTTGGACAGTGATTACTCAGAGATATTAGACTTATATAAGGACTATGTTTGTATAAGTAGTAGTAGTTTAGAAGTGCGTGTTTTACGGTAATGTATCAAGTGGTTGGATAGTGATTACTCAGAGATATTAGACTTATATAAGGACTATGTTTGTATAAGTAGTAGTAGTTTAGAAGTGCGTGTTTTACAGGAAAATATCAAGTAGTTAGACAGTGATTCCTCAGAGATATTAGACTTATATATGGACTGTGTTTGTATAAGTAGTAGTAGTTTAAAAGTGCGTGTTTTACGGCAAGGTATCAAGTGGTTGGACAGTGATTCCTCAGAGATATTAAACTTATATATGAATTGTGTTTGTATAAGTAGTAGTAGTTTAGAAGTGCGTGTTTTACGGTAAGGTATCAAGTGGTTGGACAGTGATTCTTCAGAGATATTAGACTTATATAAGGACTGTGTTTGTATAAGTAGTAGTAGTTTAGAAGTGCGTGTTTTACGGCAAGGTATTAAGTGGTTGGACAGTGATTCCTCAGAGATATTAAACTTATATATGAATTGTGTTTGTATAAGTAGTAGTAGTTTAGAAGTGCGTGTTTTACGGCAAGGTATTAAGTGGTTGGACAGTGATTCCTCAGAGATATTAAACTTATATATGAATTGTGTTTGTATAAGTAGTAGTAGTTTAGAAGTGCGTGTTTTACGGTAAGGTATCAGGTGGTTGGACAGTGATTCCTCAGAGATATTAGACTTATATAAGGACTCTGTTGGTATACGTAGTCGTAGTTTAGAAGTGCGTGTTTTACGGTAAGGTATCAAGTGGTTGGACAGTGATTCCTCAGAGATATTAGACTTATATAAGGACTGTGTTGGTATACGTAGTCGTAGTTTAGAAGTGCGTGTTTTACGGTATGGTATCAAGTGGTTGGACAGTGATTCTCTAGAGTTATTAGTCTTATCTATAGACTGTTTTGTATAAGTAGTAGTAGTTTAGAAGTGTGTGTTTTACGGCCTTATTTCAAGTGGTTGGACAGTGATTCCTCAGAGATATTGGACTTATATATGGACTGTGTTTGTATAAGTAGTAGTAGTTTAAAAGTGCGTGTTTTACGGTAAGGTATTAAGTGGTTGGACAGTGATTCCTCAGAGACATTAAACTTATATATGAATTGTGTTTGTATACGTAGTCGTAGTTTAGAAGTGCGTGTTTTACGGTAAGGTATCAAGTGGTTGGATAGTGATTACTCAGAGATATTAGACTTATATATGGACTATGTTTGTATAAGTAGTATTAGTTTAGACGTGAGTGTTTTACAGGAAGGTATCAAGTGGTTGGACAGTGATTCTCTAGAGTTATTAGTCTTATATATGGACTGTGTTTGCATAAGTAGTACAAGTTTAGAAGTGCGTGTTTTACGGCCTTATTTCAAGTGCTTGGACAGTGATTCCTCAGAGATATTAGACTTATATATGGACTGAGTTTGTATAAGTAGTATTAGTTTAGACGTGCGTGTTTTACAGGAAGGTATCAAGTGGTTGGACAATGATTCCTCAGAGATATTAGACTTATATATGGACTGTGTTTTTATAAGTAGTATTAGTTTAGAAGTGCGTGTTTTACAGGAAGGTATCATGTGGTTGGACAATGATTCCTCAGAGATATTAGACTTATATATGGACTGTGTTTGTATAAGTAGTATTAGTTTAGACGTGCGTGTTTTACAGCAAGGTATCAAGTGGTTGGACAATGATTACTCAGAGATATTAGATTTATATATGGACTGTGTTTGTATAAGTAGTATTAGTTTAAAAGTGCGTGTTTTTCAGGAAGGTATCAAGTGGTTGGACAGCGATTCCTCAGAGATATTAGACTTATATATGAATTGTGTTTGTATAAGTAGTAGTAGTTTAGAAGTGCGTGTTTTACGGTAAGGTATCAAGTGGTTGGACATTGATTCCTCAGAGATATTAGACTTATATAAGGAATGTGTTGGTATACGTAGTCGTAGTTTAGAAGTGCGTGTTTTACGGTAAGGTACCAAGTGGTTGGACAGTGATTCCTCAGAGATATTAGACTTAAATATGGACTGTGTTTATATAAGTAGTATTAGTTTAGAAGTGCGTGTTTTAGAGGAAGTTATCAAGTGGTTTGACAGCGATTCCTCAGAGATATTAGACTTATATATGGACTGTAGTTGTATAAGTAGTATTAGTTTGTAAGTGCGTGTTTTACAGCAAGGTATCAAGTGGTTGGACAGTGATTCCTGAGGTATATTAGACTTATATATGGACTGTGTTTGTATAAGTAGTATTAGTTTAAAAGTGCGTGTTTTTCAGGAAGGTATTAAGTGGTTGGATAGCGATTCCTCAGAGATATTAGACTTATATATGGACTGTGTTTGTATAAGTAGTATTAGTTTAGACGTGCGTGTTTTACAGGAAGGTATCAAGTGGTTGGACAGCGATTCCTTAGAGATATTAGACTTATATATGGACTATGTTTGTATAAGTAGTATTAGTTTAGAAGTGCGGGTTTTACAGCAAGGTATCAAGTGGTTGGATAGTGATTACTCAGAGATATTAAACTTAAATATGGACTGTGTTTATATAAGTAGTATTAGTTTAGAAGTGCGTGTTTTAGAGGAAGTTATCAAGTGGTTGGACAGTGATTCCTGAGTTTTATTAGACTTATATATGGACTGTGTTTGTATAAGTAGTATTAGTTTAAAATTGCGTGTTTTCAGGAAGGTATTAAGTGGTTGGACAGCGATTCCTCAGAGATATTAGACTTATATATGGACTGTGTTTGTATAAGTAGTATTAGTTTAGACGTGCGTGTTTTACAGGAAGGTATCAAGTGGTTGGACAACGATTCCTCAGAGATATTAGACTTATATATGGACTGTGTTTGTATAAGTAGTATTAGTTTATAAGTGCGTGTTTTACAGCAAGGTATCAAGTGGTTGGATAGTGATTACTCAGAGATATTAAACTTAAATATGGACTGTGTTTATATAAGTAGTATTAGTTTAGAAGTGCGTGTTTTAGAGGAAGTTATCAAGTGGTTGGACAGTGATTCCTGAGTTTTATTAGACTTATATATGGACTGTGTTTGTATAAGTAGTATTAGTTTAAAATTGCGTGTTTTCAGGAAGGTATTAAGTGGTTGGACAGCGATTCCTCAGAGATATTAGACTTATATATGGACTGTGTTTGTATAAGTAGTATTAGTTTAGACGTGCGTGTTTTACAGGAAGGTATCAAGTGGTTGGACAACGATTCCTCAGAGATATTAGACTTATATATGGACTGTGTTTGTATAAGTAGTATTATTTTAGAAGGGTGTGTTATATAGGAAGGTATCAAGTGGTTGGACAACGATTCCTCAGAGATATTAGACTTATATATGGACTGTGTTTGTATAAGTAGTATTAGTTTAGACGTGCGTGTTTTACGGCAAGGTATCAAGTGGTTGGACAGTGATTACTCCGAGATATTAGACTTATATATGGACTATGTTTGTATAAGTAGTAGTAGTTTAGAAGTGCGTGTTTTACGGTAAGGTATTAAGTGGTTGGACAGTGATTACATAGAGATTTTAGACTTATATATGGACTGTGTTTGTAACAGTTGTGGTGGTTTAGAAGGGCGTGTTTTACAGGAAGGTATCAAGTGGTTGGACAGTGATTCCTCAGAGATATTAAACTTATTAGTGGACTGTGTTTGTATAAGTAGTAGTAGTTTAGAAGTGCGTGTTTTACAGGAAGGTATCAAGTGGTTGGACAGTGGTTCCTCAGAGATATTAGACATATATATATATATATATATATATATATATATATATATATATATATATAGATATATATGGACCGTGTTTTTATAAGTAGTATTAGTTTAGACGCTGAGTGTTTTACAGCAAGGTATCAAGTGGTTGGACAGTGATTACTCCGAGATATTAGTTTTATATATGGACTATGTTTGTATAAGTAGTAGTAGTTTAGAAGTGCGTGTTTTGCAGGAAGGTATCAAGTGGTTGGACAGTGATTCATCCGAGATATTAGACATACATGAACTGTGTTTGTATAAGTAGTAGTAGTTTAAAAGTGCGTGTTTTACTGTAAGGTATCAAGTGGTTGGACAGTGATTCTTGCGAGATATTGGGATTTTATAGCCTACCTACAATAGTATTCAAAGTATTGAACACCACAATTACTTAGAATTTTTTAAAAATATTAAATATGTATTATTGATTCATTGAGGTAAAAAGTAAGTAGAGTGATTATGTAAGTATTACAGAGTCAAAATATTCTTTGAGTAAGTTGATACTCATGTCATATTGGTAATTCAACATCAAACGATACACTGTCTCTATTACACTTTACTTTTTTTAACAATTAGATAAAAATGACGATCGAAGACAAATTAATTCTTAAACAAGGTCTTAACTATATTATTTTTCTGTTTATTATTACGTTAACTATATTAATTAAGTATCTGTCAAACTTCAACAAATAACTTTGAGTATGTTGTTCTTAACATGTTTTATATAAATACCCAATTACTTTTCATATTTGTCAGCTGTCTTTGTACCAATAATAGTCTTTGTTATAATGGTACAAAACCTAAAATTTTACTTTTTTATAGAAAAAAGTATTCAAAGTAACTGAAGAAGTGCTGTAATGTTATATTCTTTCACAAACCAAATTATAAATTAAAGCTTCATTATAAGATTTGTTATAATCTTTCATTATAAGATTCGATTTATCATGAACCTGAAAAAATTAAGTGTTGTTATTTTTAAAGTAAGACTAGACTTTTGATATTTTATACTATAAAGAAATTTCATTTCTTAAATATGTATCATACCAAGTGATGTATGTAAGGACTGTAAGATGTAACACTCACGAATTCAGTCAATACGTCAGAAGAAAGAAACCAATAAGTAGAGCTGTGCCTTTGTCCTTTGCCAGAAGTTAAATCTTGTTCCTAGCTTTCATTGATGTCTAACTACTTGTTATATTACATTTAGAGTGTTTTCTTCTACTTTTAGAGATACTCGTATAAAGTATTTACTAAGATATAAGTACTTATACAACAAACAATTGTAATTTACATAAGTATTTATATTACAAATGTTAGCAAAGTTAATCAAAATTTGAAATAATTTGTTTTTGGATGTACATTTTATTAGATATTCAGAATAATTCAAATTACCAAAATCGATTAGACCTACTTCTTCTTTGTGCTTTCTTTATCTATAGTTTTTATTTTTATTGTTTAGTCACATAAGAGGTAGTTATTATTTATTAATCACTATTTAAGTATCCACCACAAATAAATCAAATGGACATAATTAAAATGATTACCAGTGTTAGTAATAATCTTCAAAAAACTAAATGTTCATCGGTTACTTTATCACATTAAATTTTAACTTGCTATGTACTTACTCTCGTGTACGAAAAAGAATGAAATTCTACCATAAATCAATTTATAAAATAATTCCATAAACAAAAATGTAATATGTACGTACAGTGGTGATAACCCAACCGCCCACCCATACTCATACAGTGGTATCTAACCACCCACCCACCCATACACGTACAGTGGTGATGACCCACCCGCCCACCCATACACGTACAGTGGTGATGACCCACCCACCCGCCCATACACGTACAGTGGTGATGACCCACCCACCCGCCCATACACGTACAGTGGTGATGACCCACCCACCCGCCCATACACGTACAGTGGTGATGACCCACCCACCCGCCCATACACGTACAGTGGTGATGAAACAAACAAGAAACAAGAAAAAATACACAGAGGCTACAAAGAAATATTTAAGATCTCAAACTCACTTCACTGAAGACTAGAGTTTATTTTACCCACTCAAACAGTTATAGTTATTCTATACGATGTTTATTCTGAAAACAGTCGAGATGTGTTTTTATACTGGAAATAGCTAAGATAACTTTGAATATGCCTTACACAAATAAATATTTATTAATGTTGTTGTTTACTCATTTAATTACTGATTACTTATTGTTAATTTAATGTAAAAGCTACTAAAAAATAAGATAGATCCTCATTGAGAGCAATTAATCATTAATCGATTGTTAATCGAAGAAATTTAATCGAAGAAATTACTGATAATGATAATATAGGTGTATAATATAATAATGAAGTCACGTATAATATATTGAAGATAAATATATTGAATAATATTGAAAAATGTCTTATATTTCATTTATATATCCTGTCTGTGTGCGTGAGTGGGTGTATGAGAATGGCCAAAGAACTATAACTTCCACCGTGTGGTCCGACGCACACCCAATTTTTGAAGTTATACTTCTTTGCGCCCGTTAGACACTTTGGGATGGGATGTTGGTCGAGAAACCGTGTCACGCTGAAAAGTAAGAACAAATTTTTAAGAACTATCGATTAATCGATTGTTAATCGAAGAAATTTAATCGAAGAAATTACTGATAATGATAATATAGGTGTATAATATAATAATGAAGTCACGTATAATATATTGAAGATAAATATATTGAATAATATTGAAAAATAATGTCTTATATTTCATTTATATATCCTGTCTGTTTGTGTGCGTGAGTGGGTGTATGAGAATTGCCAAAGAAGTATAACTTCCACCGTGTGGTCCGACGCACACCCAATTTTTTAATCTATAACTAACCTTCGACTATCATTAAAAAAGACATTTCTTTTTATACTTGTTTAATTAAAACTCATTATTTAAATTGCATTTATTTGTTTTAGCCTGTCATTATAACAACAATTAAAAGAATATTACTTGTAAATATTACCAGTAAACATTTACTTTTTACTCGTCACTAACATTAACAATTTATTACACATATATTCCATTAGGTAATTTGTTACTAAGCCATAATAATAATAATAATGGTAACTAATCCCTGCAAATTTCTGATGTACTGTGTTGATATATATATATAATTATTTTAACCCCAATATAGATTGCTCGTAATATTTTGAATTGTCTTTAATAATACTCATAATCATTTTTGAAATGCATCACAATTAGACATGCTTGGATGGTTTAGAAACTATTCGTCTCAAAAGTGACTCATAATCAATCTTGAATTATTAGGTAGATTCTACATCTCCTTGTATGTTTGTCAGATAGTGACAATTGTTAATTAAATCTCATACCAAACTGGTACAAGTTGATTTGGAAAAGTTATCCAATTAAAACTATCGACTTTTTTATTTTCAAAAGGTTTTAAGTATAGTAAGTTGATTGGTAGCGTAGTTAGTTAAAATCCAACAGTTTAAGCTAAAATATTTAAGCTGGCCGTTCATTTTCTATTGTATTATTAATTAATGACACTTAAATATTAATACTTAGTCTTGGTGCATACTAACCAACAAAATTATTTTTTTTTTTTTAATTGGATGTACAAATACGGTTATTAACTTCCTGAATGATGAAAACACTACTTATTTTAAAATGTATCCAAAAGTCATTAGTACTTTGCCGTATTGGGTCAATTTTAGCTTTTTATCGGGTTTATTTCCTGATGTCATGAAAGAAGCTGTAGTTCTCCCAGTACTGTATTAAACAATCAGTAACATCTCAACATGTATTGTAGGTCTTATCGGTTATATTTCCTGATCAATGTTAAGTATAAGTGGTTATTCCAGCATTTAAAATGACTTAAGCCTTTCTTAAACTAAGCACCATTCCACCCAATTTGTATTCCTGCAAACTGTTCTTAAGCAGTATCAAACATCGTGTAAAACTAGTTGGCCTACTAGTACTTTGTATTCCTGCAAACTGTTCTTAAGCAGTATCAAACATCGTGTAAAACTAGTTGGCCTACTAGTACATTGTATTCCTGCAAACTGTTCTTAAGCAGTATCAAACATCGTGTAAAACTAGTTGGCCTACTAGTACTTTGTATTCCTGCAAACTGTTCTTAAGCAGTATCAAACATCGTGTAAAACTAGTTGGCCTACTAGTACTTTGTATTCCTGCAAACTGTTCTAAGCAGTATCAAACATCGTGTAAAACTAGTTGGCCTACTAGTACTTTGTATTCCTGCAAACTGTTCTTAAGCAGTATCAAACATCGTGTAAAACTAGTTGGCCTACTAGTACTTTGTATTCCTGCAAACCGTTCTTAAGCAGTATCAAACATCGTGTAAAACTAGTTGGCCTACTAGTACTTTGTATTCCTGCAAACTGTTCTTAAGCAGTATCAAACATCGTGTAAAACTAGTTGGCCTACTAGTACTTTGTATTCCTGCAAACCGTTCTTAAGCAGTATCAAACATCGTGTAAAACTAGTTGGCCTACTAGTACTTTGTATTCCTGCAAACTGTTCTTAAGCAGTATCAAACATCGTGTAAAACTAGTTGGCCTACTAGTACTTTGTATTCCTGCAAACTGTTCTTAAGTAGTATCAAACATCGTGTAAAACTAGTTGGCCTACTAGTACTTTGTATTCCTGCAAACCGTTCTTAAGCAGTATCAAACATCGTGTAAAACTAGTTGGCCTACTAGTACTTTGTATTCCTGCAAACCGTTCTTAAGCAGTATCAAACATCGTGTAAAACTAGTTGGCCTACTAGTACTTTGTATTCCTGCAAACTGTTCTTAAGTAGTATCAAACATCGTGTAAAACTAGTTGGCCTACTAGTACTTTGTATTCCTGCAAACTGTTCTTAAGCAGTATCAAACATCGTGTAAAACTAGTTGGCCTACTAGTACTTTGTATTCCTGCAAACTGTTCTTAAGCAGTATCAAACATCGTGTAAAACTAGTTGGCCCACTAGTACTTTGTATTCCTGCAAACTGTTCTTAAGTAGTATCAAACATCGTGTAAAACTAGTTGGCCTACTAGTACTTTGTATTCCTGCAAACTGTTCTTAAGCAGTATCAAACATCGTGTAAAACTAGTTGGCCTACTAGTACTTTGTATTCCTGCAAACTGTTCTTAAGCAGTATCAAACATCGTGTAAAACTAGTTGGCCTACTAGTACTTTGTATTCCTGCAAACTGTTCTTAAGTAGTATCAAACATCGTGTAAAACTAGTTGGCCTACTAGTACTTTGTATTCCTGCGAACTGTTCTTAAGTAGTATCAAACATCGTGTAAAACTAGTTGGCCTACTAGTACTTTGTATTCCTGCAAACTGTTCTTAAGTAGTATCAAACATCGTGTAAAACTAGTTGGCCTACTAGTACTTTGTATTCCTGCAAACTGTTCTTAAGCAGTATCAAACATCGTGTAAAACTAGTTGGCCTACTAGTACTTTGTATTCCTGCAAACTGCTCTTAAGCAGTATCAAACATCGTGTAAAACTAGTTGGCCTACTAGTACTTTGTATTCCTGCAAACTGTTCTTAAGCAGTATCAAACATCGTGTAAAACTAGTTGGCCTACTAGTACTTTGTATTCCTGCAAACTGTTCTTAAGTAGTATCAAACATCGTGTAAAACTAGTTGGCCTACTAGTACTTTGTATTCCTGCAATCTGTTCTTAAGCAGTATCAAACATCGTGTAAAACTAGTTGGCCTACTAGTACTTTGTATTCCTGCAAACTGTTCTTAAGCAGTATCAAACATCGTGTAAAACTAGTTGGCCTACTAGTACTTTGTATTCCTGCGAACTGTTCTTAAGTAGTATCAAACATCGTGTAAAACTAGTTGGCCTACTAGTACTTTGTATTCCTGCAAACTGTTCTTAAGTAGTATCAAACATCGTGTAAAACTAGTTGGCCTACTAGTACTTTGTATTCCTGCAAACTGTTCTTAAGCAGTATCAAACATCGTGTAAAACTAGTTGGCCTACTAGTACTTTGTATTCCTGCAAACTGTTCTTAAGCAGTATCAAACATCGTGTAAAACTAGTTGGCCTACTAGTACTTTGTATTCCTGCAAACTGTTCTTAAGCAGTATCAAACATCGTGTAAAACTAGTTGGCCTACTAGTACTTTGTATTCCTGCAAACTGTTCTTAAGTAGTATCAAACATCGTGTAAAACTAGTTGGCCTACTAGTACTTTGTATTCCTGCAATCTGTTCTTAAGCAGTATCAAACATCGTGTAAAACTAGTTGGCCTACTAGTACTTTGTATTCCTGCAAACTGTTCTTAAGCAGTATCAAACATCGTGTAAAACTAGTTGGCCTACTAGTACTTTGTATTCCTGCGAACTGTTCTTAAGTAGTATCAAACATCGTGTAAAACTAGTTGGCCTACTAGTACTTTGTATTCCTGCAAACTGTTCTTAAGTAGTATCAAACATCGTGTAAAACTAGTTGGCCTACTAGTACTTTGTATTCCTGCAAACTGTTCTTAAGCAGTATCAAACATCGTGTAAAACTAGTTGGCCTACTAGTACTTTGTATTCCTGCAAACTGTTCTTAAGCAGTATCAAACATCGTGTAAAACTAGTTGGCCTACTAGTACTTTGTATTCTTGCGAACTGTTCTTAAGTAGTATCAAACATCGTGTAAAACTAGTTGGCCTACTAGTACTTTGTATTCCTGCAAACTGTTCTTAAGTAGTATCAAACATCGTGTAAAACTAGTTGGCCTACTAGTACTTTGTATTCCTGCAAACTGTTCTTAAGTAGTATCAAACATCGTGAAAAACTAGTTGGCCTACTAGTAATTTGTTTTAAACAAAAGACAACTTTAAATATAGACTAATTTGTTATTATATTTGGAAAAGTGCTAAAAGCAATGCAGTGGCAATATCGAAATATATCAAAATTTCAGCATAAAAAACCTAGTATTATGTTATCTTCCTATAAATAAATATATTTCGTGATGTCAATAAATAAATCAATAAATTAATGTAGCTCCTTAAGAATACCATGGGAATTTTGTAGGCCAGTGGGACGGGTTCCTAAGGTCACAGAGGAAAATCCTTTCTTAGTGAGCCTAAGGGGGTCAAAATAAACCTAGTCAATTGGAGAAATAGTGATGAGTTGTAAATGGCTTTTATATATTTAGATATACATCTTAGTTTTACTTGATATAACACACTATACAGATTATAAACATATCTATTAAATTTAATATTTCAGTTTTAGGTTGTTAAGTCATCCATCATTCAGCCAGATCCAGCGGAAACGATCCGGCTCCAATAGTTAGAACTGATTTGGAGTTGTGTTATGAATGAGTTGCTAAAAATAAAAATATGAATACTCGTAATAAATGATTTGAATCAAACAGCAAAACTAATTAGCTTTTCTTATAAAGTTAGGTTATAAAATAATTTATATACAAAATACTTGGTGCTTTATACCACAAACGATAATCAAACAAGATTTATCTTGTGAAAGTTTTGTGTGACTAATACGTATTATTACTGATTTGTTGTAAATTTACATAATTTTGTTATTGTTATAACATTGTAACGTAATAGTATGAAGGTTCCAACCAATCTGCATTCCAATGCACGCTAGTGACATTGTCGTTCAGTTTGCTGTCGTTTAATAAGCTTATACTGTTTTAAGTTATTTGATTCTGAATGTTTTATTGAGTGTTCCTACGTTGCCACAGACAGTTATTGTGTTTTATTGAATATTCCTACGTTGCCACAGACAGTTATTGTGTTTTATTGAGTGTTCCTACGTTGCCACAGACAGTTATGGTGTTTTATTGAGTGTTCCTACGTTGCCACAGACAGTTATTGTGTTTTATTGAGTGTTCCTACATGGCCACAGACAGTTATTGTGTTTTTTTTTAGTGTTCCAACGTTGCCACAGAGAGTTATTGTGTTTTATTTAGTGTCCCTACGTTGCCAGAGACAGTTATTGTTTTTTATTGATTGTTCCTACGTTGCCACAGACAGTTATTGTGTTTTATTGAGTGTTCCTACGTTGCAACAGACAGTTATTGTGCTTTATTGAGTGTTCCTACGTGGCCACAGACAGTTATTGTGTTTTTTTAGTGCTCCAACGTTGCCACAGACAGTTATTGTTTTTTATTGAGTGTCCCTACGTTGCCAGAGACAGTTATTGTTTTTTATTGAATGTCCCTACGTTGCCACAGACAGTTATTGTGTTTTATTGAGTGTTCCTACGTTGCTCAGACAGTTATTGTGTTTTATTAAGTGTTCCTACGTTGCCACAGACAGTTATTGTGTTTTATTGATTGTTCCTACGTTGCCACAGACAGTTATTGTGTTTTATTGAATGTTCCTACGTTGCCACAGACAGTTATTGTGTTTTATTGAGTGTTCCTACGTTGCCACAGACAGTTATTGTGTTTTATTGAATGTTCCTACGTTGCCACAGACAGTTATTGTGTTTTATTGAGTGTTCCTACGTTGCCACAGACAGTTATTGTGTTTTATTGAGTGTTCCTACGTGGTCACAGACAGTTATTGTGTTTTATTGAGTGTCCCTACGTTGCCACAGAGAGTTATTGTGTTTTATTTAGTGTCCCTACGTTGCCAGAGACAGTTATTGTTTTTTATTGAATGTTCCTACGTTGCCACAGACAGTTATTGTGTTTTATTGAGTGTTCCTACGTTGCAACAGACAGTTATTGTGCTTTATTGAGTGTTCCTACGTGGCCACAGACAGTTATTGTGTTTTTTTAGTGCTCCAACGTTGCCACAGACAGTTATTGTTTTTTATTGAGTGTCCCTACGTTGCCAGAGACAGTTATTGTTTTTTATTGAATGTCCCTACGTT
The DNA here is from genome assembly GCA_035578905.1 of Stictocephala bisonia. NCBI lineage: Eukaryota > Metazoa > Arthropoda > Insecta > Hemiptera > Membracidae > Stictocephala > Stictocephala bisonia. The sequence goes on along the minus strand of JAQJVL010006781.1, from coordinate 13,774 downwards.
GCCACAGACAGTTATTGTGTTTTATTGAGTGTTCCTACGTTGCTCAGACAGTTATTGTGTTTTATTAAGTGTTCCTACGTTGCCACAGACAGTTATTGTGTTTTATTGATTGTTCCTACGTTGCCACAGACAGTTATTGTGTTTTATTGAATGTTCCTACGTTGCCACAGACAGTTATTGTGTTTTATTGAGTGTTCCTACGTTGCCACAGACAGTTATTGTGTTTTATTGAATGTTCCTACGTTGCCACAGACAGTTATTGTGTTTTATTGAGTGTTCCTACGTTGCCACAGACAGTTATTGTGTTTTATTGAGTGTTCCTACGTGGTCACAGACAGTTATTGTGTTTTATTGAGTGTCCCTACGTTGCCAGAGACAGTTATTGTGTTTTATTGAGTGTCCCTACGTTGCCACAGACAGTTATTGTGTTTTATTGAATGTTCCTATATTGCCACAGACAGTCTTTGTGTTTTATTGAATGTTCCTACGTTACCACAGACAGTTATTGTGTTTTATTGAGTGTTCCTACGTTGCCACAGACAGTTATTGTGTTTTATTGAGTGTTCCTACGTTGCCACAGACAGTTATTGTGTTTTATTGAGTGTTCCTACGTGGCCACAGACATTTATTGTCTTTTATTGAGTGTTCCTACGTTGCCACAGACAGTTATTGTGTTTTATTGAGTGTTCCTACGATGCCACAGACAGTTATTGTGTTTTATTGATTGTTCCTTCGTTGCCACAGACAGTTATTGTGTTTTATTGAATGTTCCTACGTTGCCACAGACAGTTATTGTGTTTTATTGAGTGTTCCTACGTTGCCACAGACAGTTATTGTGTTTTATTGAATGTTCTTACGTTGCCACAGACAGTTATTGTGTTTTATTGAGTGTTCCTACGTTGCCACAGACAGTTATTGTGTTTTATTGAATGTTTCTACCTTGCCACAGACAGTTATTGTGTTTTATTGAGTGTTCCTACGTTGCCACAGACAGTTATTGTGTTTTATTGAGTGTTCCTACGTGGTCACATACAGTTATTGTGTTTTATTGAGTGTCCCTACGTTGCCAGAGACAGTTATTGTGTTTTATTGAGTGTCCCTACGTTGCCACAGACAGTTATTGTGTTTTATTGAATGTTCCTACGTGGCCACAGACAGTTATTGTGTTTTATTGAGTGTTCCTACGTTGCCACAGACAGTTATTGTGTTTTATTGAGTGTTCCTACGTTGCCACAGACAGTTATTGTGTTTATTGAGTGTTCCTACGTTGCCACAGACAGTTAGTGTTTTATTGATTGTTCCTTCGTTGCCACAGACAGTTATTGTGTTTTATTGAATGTTCCTACGTTGCCACAGACAGTTATTGTGTTTTATTGAATGTTCCTACGTTGCCACAGACAGTTATTGTGTTTTCTTGAGTGTCCCTACGTTGTCACAGACAGTTAGCTGTGGTGGGACACGCACTTAATTATGTTTTAGAAATGTTTTTGCTATTTTAGCACCTTACATTTCAAGTATTGAAGTAACACATCAATTACTTATCACCTGACAACATATACACTAATAATATACAGAGTCAACCAACATTATGAGGACGGCATTCTATTTTTTGAAAAATTATAGATAAAAACAATAAAAATTTACACATACTTACTATACCTAAAAATCTACTTTTTGAAGCAAATGTTATTTTTTGCATCGTGCTGGTGATGGTCCATACGGATTCCGAAGAAAATCTTAAATTAGAGAATAGTTTTAGATGTACATCATATTAAAGGTTTCTATTTGTAGAACATAATGCAAACCCGACCTCAAAAGGACCACCCTCGCCAAAATGGCGATGGCTTAAATTTACAAAATTGAGCTTAATTAGCTATCGATTGATTAATATGATGTATAATTGAAGATTAAAGCAACAACTTGTAAAATATTATAATTGTACTCTGCCAGTGGTAATTTAAATTAATTAGGTAATTAAAGGTTTCTATTAGTAGGACATAATGCAAAACCGACCTTAAAAACCCGCCAAAATGGCGATGGTTTAAATTTACAAAATTGAGCTTAATTGATTGATTAATATGTTGTATAATTGAAGATTAAAGCAATAACTTGTAAAAATTATAATTGTACTCTGCCAGTGGTAAATTATTGGCAATTGGCGTTTGTACAAAGTTAACACATTTTCTATTCAAGGGATAATGTTAAGCGATCGTAACTTAAATATGTATTGCACACGTCAACGTTTCTTAGCTCAGCGTTGAAATATGATATGTGACCCACGTCATCATACGACGTGATTATTTATAATACTACAAAATTTACTGGCGAGTAAAAAGTAAAATTATAATTACTGAGTTTCAGATCAAATAATAAGTGCGTTGAGAATGGTCAGGCTTATTATTTGTTAAGTATATGAATAACACCTACTCGATGGTTAAGATCTAAATAACCTTACTAACTTTAAAACTGCAATATATTGATGCACAACATAGGGCAGTTTGACTAAATAGATTGATGCACAACATAGGGCAGTTTGACTAAAAGCTTAATTCAAAAGAAATTTATTTTCTACATGACTTCAAAACTACATGTAATGAGGAAAACATGTCAAATATGATTTAAAAATTGGAAACACCTATGACACCGAAGGAAATAGGAAACACCTATGACACCGAAGGAAATAGGATTAAGCTTTAAAGTATGATATTAAAAGGTTTCCAAATTAGGTTTGCTGATATACCCACTTAACAAGCAGTTAAAGAAAGGGAAAAGTTACGACGAAAATAAAAATATTAAAAAAAAACTTGACAAAAGCCAAGAATGCTTTTCAGCCGTGGAATGTTTCAATCTTTGCCTTTATATTGATACTTTCGTTCTAGTGGAGTTAAAGGACATTCGTTTCAGAATACATTCAAGACAATATTTTCTTTAAATGTATATGTCATTTTAAGTATAAAACATTTAAAAGCAAAATTTAAACTATTTTCTATGGGTTATTAAAACTAATTTACTGTCTGCATAAAACTATTGAGGGTAACTGTCCAGGTAATTTACTGCATTTTTGAAACGGTAAAAATAATGCAGTAAATTGTAATGGTAATGGTGATTCCAAGTAATTTACTGTCTGTTGGAATTGCCAAGGGGTGATTCCAAGTAATTTACTGTCTGTTGGAACTATCAAGTGGTGATTCCAAGTAATTTACTGTCTGTTGGAACTATCAAGGGGTGATTCCAAGTAATTTACTGTCTGTTGGAATTGCCAAGGGGTGATTCCAAGTAATTTACTGTCTGTTGGAACTGCCAAGGGGTGATTCAAAGTAATTTACTGTCGTTGGAACTGCCAAGGTGTTATTCCAAGTAATTTAATGTCTGCTTAAAACGCTCAATGGATGATTCCAACATGTTTACTATCCGATTAAAACTGCCGAGAGGTGATTTCAACTAATTTACTGTCTTATTGAAACAGTGAAGGGTGTGAATGTGTATGGGTGGGCCGGTGGGTCAATAACACTTCACATGAGGAGTGGGCGGGTGGATCAATAACTCTGTACATTTAGGAGTGAGTGGGTCAGACACACCTACTTTGTTCTGTAGGTTTTTTAAATATTTTTTTAAACTAAATTAGTGTCTGCTTAGTTACGATTTTCACTACGATGTGATCAAGAAAAGTTGTGGCAACAAAGCAGAGCTCCAATACACCAACACAGATTCTCTCACTTATCTCGTCCAAACTGAAGATGTATACAATGATATGAAGGGCACGATCGACTTATTCGACACGAGCGACTACCCGGATTCCAACCGATACTACATGCCTCGAATCAACAAGCAGGTCATTGGTAAATTTAAAGACGACCTGAATGGTCTCTGAGATGTATGCAAGCAGATCGGAGGTAGACCCAAAGGACCCGGAAAAGAAAGGCATATCAAAGAAAGCCAAGAGAGTCATAAAGGGTGTAATTGACAGAGACATTAATTTCGAAGACTACGTAGAGTTTCTCAATATATTTACTCAATTATACAGTTCACTATATGTTACTTTGAGACTGGACCAAAAGAACAAGTAAGAAGAATGTGAGATTCGCTGACGGATGAACATAATACGAAGTTATAAGCACGATCTATATAGCATGGAGCAGGCCAAAATCGCTCTGTCAGTTGTGGACGATAAAATATTCATCTTGGATGACCGAATTAAGACCCTACCATGGGGGGCCACTACTCTATTGACGAAGAGAAAATGCTAGATCAAGCTGATTTGGACGCAATGATGGTGGAATAGGAAGAGTGTGATAGCGGAAGGGAGCACAGGAGTGCAAGAGATAGCAAAATAAGGACGACTACAACTTTCCACAGCGGTGGAGGGGCTGCAGAATCCCATAAAACCCAATAAATACTTTGGTATACTCTAAAATTTGTCATTCCACAATCATGAGTATTAGAGAAACTATCGCCAAAGAACTTCACGCTCCGGCATGAAAAAGACTTCCCACTCGACCTGTAGAGGTGAAGGGAATAGATGATCTGTGTCAGACTGACTTGGTGGAGATGATTCCATACTCCAAGTTTAAAAAAGGCTGCAAGTATATTCCGACAATGATAAACTGTTTTACCAAGTATGCGTACGCAATACATTTGAAGGACAAGTCTGGAAAAGAAATTATTAAGGCCACTAAACCGATTGTGGATAACAACCCGATGAATCGCCTGCAAACAGACATGGGCCAGGAGTTTTACAACGCTGAATTTTAAAGCTAATGAAAAACAACATTAACCAGTGCTTTGTATTTAGCGAGAGAAAACGTAAGAACAGAACACGTCAAAAGCCCGAAAACCTGGAAACCCGAAAAACCTGGAAATGTTACATATTTGGAACATAAAATAGGAAAAAAGTAGTGTATAAATTTTTAGTAATCAAGATGGCATCAAAGGATGAACATCTAGTGCGTATGGTATTCACTGTGATGGTGAAGACTGGAAAATGGGATCGCCTTCTGTTAGTTTTACTGACAACGATACAAATATAACTGGAAAGCAATACAAAGGGACACCTGGACTGTTTGAGTCGATATTTAAAAAACATCCGGCAAGTATATTTGTGGCGAGCGCCACCCGCGGTCAGAGACGCAACTATCGCGTGCGCATGCGCGAGGATCTGGGAAGGGTGCGGCGTACGCAGTCGTCGCCACGCAGTGGTTGTCAGGTCGTCGTCAAGCAACAGCGCCTGGAAGAGGGAGAGTGAGGCCGCTCACTTGACAGCTAAGTTGCCTAGTTTAAGAATTCTTTCTAAATTAATAAATATCAATTATGTTTCGGGTAGGCTAAATTAACCATTAAGGGGGGAGGGAGTAGTTCCGCTGGGTAGGTTTTAATCAGTCAATTAAATGTAGGGATTGGGAAGTCTAGGGCACGAGGGGATCGCAGCCAACCAGTTATTTCACCATTATATTTAATCTCTTAATTAACATGTAATTATATTACCCTTAAGGTAGATCACTCTTAGTGCTGATCAAAGCTGGTTGTGATTGTTAGGCATCGTCCATTAGCACTCACGCGGCCAACACCATTGTATCAGCCCGCGCGTTTCTAACGTGGTGGAACCGGCGACGTTTATTAGTCAGCGATGATCTCACACGGCCTCTGGTAATTAACCTTTGCTAATCAATTCAATCTGTAACCGCGCATCAAAACCGGGTTCATTTCCGCCCGTTTCCCCGCAATGACCAGCCCAGACATTATCATTTTCGTCGCCGTTCCCCGCAATTTTACCAGCCCGACATCATTTATCATTTTCGTCGCCGTTCCCCGCAATTGGTAGCAGAGCGTTCAGAGTAAAAATTAAATATTTTTTTTATGAGTGAAATAGCAGTTTTGGCAATAAATATAGATGTTTTATTAGTAAAAAGGTCGGTTAGCTTGCACGAAGAGAAGCCGATACGGACATGTCGGTCACAGCACGGGCATGTCACGAGCATGTCGGCCGACCGGCAAACATGACTTTCACTCCTAGCAATCAACGATAAAGCGACAAATTTTCGAATTACTAGAATTGAATTTAGGGCAATATTATTTTCAACAAGGTGATTTAATTTTTCTGGTTAATAAATACCGAGAACAATGACGGTGTGAACCTGGAGGTGCGTGTCTGCAGTGTGGACGGGCGGTTGTCGTTCGTTTTTAAACCTGTCTATAGGCTGCGACCGCGTGCATCCGGTGATTTCAGCATTGTCAATTTCCGTATATGTTCCTCATTTTTCAATTTACTCAAGAAGTATATATAATAAAAATGAAGGGAGGAGAAGTTACGAACTCATTTTTATGTAAATTTTCCTTTTACACGAACGCGTGAGTGCATTTAACAATATACCTTCGAACCTCGTGCCCACATTTGTTGAATTTAGGGAGTTTAATTAAAGAAAAAAAAATATTCAGATTTATATAAATAACGTCAGATATATTAACTATGAATCTTATAAAGCAACATCAAATATTTATCAAAGTGTAGGGAATTACACCTTAGCCATCAGTGCAAATACGAAAGCCAATAGTCTTCTGGACGGCCCTCTACATTCATTTCATTTTAGTAGTTTAGTAATAGTTTAATTTTGTTCAAGATATGTGCAATAATTTATTTTTAATTACACCTTGTGATAACGAATTTTGTGACAAATACTCTCGAAGCTTGGGTTACATCCAACTGCCCAGGAGATTTCACGCCAATTATTTTCCAAGCGAAGTTAATAATAGTGTAGTCCTCTTTTCTGAAATGAATAAGTAAAAATCTATTAAAAAAAAAAAAAAAAAAAGGGGGAAAAAAGAACTTTAGAACACTGACCGCTGCCTCAACCAACCAACTGTTGGTAACTTACAACACATCCCCGCGGAATCACTTTCGAACTTAGGGCACCTCCCTGCTGGAGGAGGGGCGGACTCTTCGGACCCCCCAGGATTTGAGCCAGGCAAGCTGAGCCCCACACCTTCCTTACCTCCCACCTATAAAAAAAAAAAAAAAAAAAAAATAAAAATAAAAAAATAAAGAAAAAAAACACATTTTTAGGGGGGGGAGATTGTGGCGAGCGCCACCCGCGGTCAGAGACGCAACTATCGCGTGTGCATGCGCGAGGATCTGGGAAGGGTGCGGCGTACGCAGTCGTCGCCACGCAGTGGTTGTCAGGTCGTCGTCAAGCAACAGCGCCTGGAAGAGGGAGAGTGAGGCCGCTCACTCGACAGCTAAGTTGCCTAGTTTAAGAATTCTTTCTAAATTAATAAATATCAATTATGTTTCGGGTAGGCTAAATTAACCATTAAGGGGGGGGGAAGTAGTTCCGCTGGGTAGGTTTTAATCAGTCAATTAAATGTAGGGATTGGGAAGTCTAGGGCACGAGGGGTTCGCAGCCAACCAGTTATTTCACCATTATATTTAATCTCTTAATTAACATGTAATTATATTACCCTTAAGGTAGATCACTCTTAGTGCTGATCAAAGCTGGTTGTGATTGTTAGGCATCGTCCATTAGCACTCACGCAGCCAACACCATTGTATCAGCCCGCGCGTTTCTAACGTGGTGGAACCGGCGACGTTTATTAGTCAGCGATGATCTCACACGGCCTCTGGTAATTAACCTTTGCTAATCAATTCAATCTGTAACCGCGCATCAAAACCGGGTTCATTTCCGCCCGTTTCCCCGCAATGACCAGCCCAGACATTATCATTTTCGTCGCCGTTCCCCGCATATTCAATGAGAATGATTTGAAAGCTTTCAAGGAAATGTTGGAAGCTACTAATATGTACAAGCATGAGGATGGTAACAGAATTAAATCAAATAGAGGTTACAAGTACTTGAATATAATGTCAAACATGTTTCCACCAAAAAAGAAAAAGCAGCTCCTCGAGTTTAAAAATCTTCTATAAAGAGACCTAGTTAACAAATGTCACCCTTTATCGATAAAAAGAGACAGAGCATCGGAAAAGGATTTTTAATGGAGATTGAGAGATGTAAAATTAATTACAAATACTGGAACTATCTAAATAAACTAGTTTACCTATTCTGTTTTTTGTGTTATTCTAGGAACAAAAAAAAAAAAAAAAAAAAAAATACATTTATATATATTTTATTTATTATTTATATTATATATATATATATATATAAAATAAAGTCCCTTGTAGGTTATGTGTTACATTGACAGGCATCCCTGAAAAAAGTGATACGCAGTTATCTAGGGGGGGAAAGGGATATGCCCGTATGGAGCGATGTATGGGGCTCCTTACACGTATGCATAGGCCTACTGGGGAAAGAGGCACGTTACATGTCTCCTATCGTGCCAATACATCTACGTCCTTTAAACCTAACGTGGTGTGGAAATGTGGGTCAATTGATAAATAAAATAATTATAATTGTATTTTAATCCCAACAAATACAATCATAACGGTAAGAACAAACACGAACTCAATCATCATTGTCTTATAATATTATAATCATAAATTTACTATGAATTCCCATATTTGTACTACTCGCCTTCATTTTGTTTGCTCTTCCTATTATAAATATAAAATTAAATTCATAATTCCTATATACTATTATAATTATTAATTGATATACATATTTTGTACAGTAACACATTAATATTAATTATATTTATTTTTAAGTCTATGGCAGCCATATTGGATATTTTATCCAATCGCAGCTCTTTGTTCTGTTCACGTGACTTGGTGGAGGTACCTTAAACCGAAGGTAACCGAATAAATCCGAACTGGCCTTCGGCTCGCCGCTGTGATGACGGTAAACGAACCCTTCATTACCACTTTAGTTATTTTATTTAGTAATATCTACCTATATATTAATGCTTCGCTTGTAGCTTCTATATGTATTACTAAACATGGTCCCGGTGAAATACCACTGTACTTAACCTTGGCAACGCGTTCCTCTGTGGAGCTGTTTAAGGCCATAAACGTTAACCCTTAGACTGCTGTCACATTGGGTTTCCACGACAACCATTTTCTATACAAAACTACACGCACAAATGCTCTGCTACATTGTAGGGGCTGACAAATTGTACATATCAGCACTTAGGTCGTAAGGACAGAAGATGTATTGATCTGCTCTTTCATCTCCAACCAAAGGAGTAAGTATTACTTATTCATTATAGGACTTGACTAATCGACTACAAATATAGTCATGGCAAACAGCAATATAAAAACGTTATAACTCATTTTAAAGTCGTTTTATTTTTAAAATGTGTCTTTAAGCTGCAAATAAATTAAGTAAGCAACACCCTTTATTATATTATTACTTACAAATAGATATATCATCGAATAGGAACTTGTGCCTATAATTTTATTAGTTAATGAAGTCTGCAGCTGATTTAAACTGCATTACACTTACATGGGACTACACTAGTGCTCCAAATGGACCACAAAAGCAGCTGATAATTTGAGACACAACATTTGACAATGGATGAGAAATATATTTGTGTGCTTATAAAATCAATGGTAATACTTCCTTTTGGAATAATTTGGACTTACGTGTGGAGCACTTTGCTTTGTACATTTGGACAACTACTTGATTTGAACAACACAATAAAACTACTATTTACAATTTCAAAAAATTGGGTTTTCTTTCCAAAAATAAAAAACTTAAGAAGCAGTTTTCAGTGAATAAATTTTATTTTGTTCTTTAAAATTTGTACTTTTATGTTACCCTAGTACAATGAAATATTAATGCACATTGTTTTTAAATATAAATATGTACAAATATATATTTTGTTTATTTAAGTTAAACATTTACTGATTTTTGCAGTAACGTGTCCTGTACTTTTCAGGTAAGTACGTGTTTGCTTCCCAAGCACAAGTAATATGCAAACTATCCTTAAGACCGTAAATAACACTCACTTATAATATTTCAACTGCAGGTACTGACGTATTTACCCGAATGCTGTTTTATTAGAGGTTTTTTTTTATATAGATCTAAGTTTTGTTAGACACTTCATTTATTGAATATACATTTTGGTAAGTTATTTTATAATTAGCGGTTGTTTCAATTTCATCATTGAAGTTACAGTTTTTTATATTATTCCATTGCTTTCTTCAGGCGTTGTAATATATGTATTTCGACTAATTTACAGTTGATTGAATGTGATGGCTTCTAGGATCCCTTCCTTCTTGTTGAATCGATATCCGCTCAGTGAAAAATCTACATTTTCCATGCTATTTAAGAAAACGATCAGTAAGGTCCAGTTCTCTCGTGGAGGGCCATCGGACATAGTCATTAAATCTATAACAACAAAACTAATTTGACCATAGTATCTCCCAGAATTTGTCCGAGCTATTCTTACTCGAAACTAGGTGTTACAGAAATTGGATTCAGCATGGAGAAGGTGTTTTTTTAGATTAGGCCCTTTGTTTGTGTGGAATTTTCAGTGAAGATAAATGGAGAGTTAAAGATCTTTTTGAATTCTACTGGCGGAGTGTCTTGTGTTCGGGAGTTTCTGGGAGGAGGTGAAGTAGGCCTACAAAGAATTAGGAAACAAGGCAATAGGTTAGAATGAAACTACCATTTATGTTCCATGGACATCAACCGTTTTCGGTAAAAACTACGTTGTAGAATAAGTCGTGGCATTCCCGTTATTAGCCATTCATTCTCGTTATTAGCCATTCATTCTCGTTATTAGCCATTCATTCTCGTTATTAGCTATTCATTCTCGTTATTAGCCATTCATTCCCGTTATTAGCCATTCATTCTCGTTATTAGCCATTCATTCTCGTTATTAGCCATTCATTCTCGTTATTAGCCATTCATTCTCGTTATTAGCCATTCATTCTCGTTATTAGCCATTCATTCTCGTTATTAGCCATTCATTCTCGTTATTAGCCATTCATTCTCGTTATTAGCCATTCATTCTCGTTATTAGCCATTCATTCTCGTTATTAGCCATTCATTCTCGTTATTAGCCATTCATTCTCGTTATTAGCCATTCATTCTCGTTATTAGCCATTCATTCCCGTCATTAGCCATTCATTCCCGTTATTAGCCATTCATTCCCGTTATTAGCCATTCATTCCCGTTATTAGCCATTCATTCCCGTTATTTGGCATTCATTCCCGTTATTAGCCATTCCTTCCCGTTATTAGCCATTCATTCCCGTTATTAGCCATTCATTCTCGTTATTAGCCATTCATTCTCGTTATTAGCCATTCATTCTCGTTATTAGCCATTCATTCTCGTTATTAGCCATTCATTCTCGTTATTAGCCATTCATTCTCGTTATTAGCCATTCATTCTCGTTATTAGCCATTCATTCTCGTTATTAGCCATTCATTCTCGTTATTAGCCATTCATTTCCGTTATTAGCCATTCATTCCCGTTATTAGCCATTCATTCTCGTTATTAGCCATTCATTCTCGTTATTAGCCATTCATTCCCGTTATTAGCCATTCATTCCCGTTATTAGCCATTCATTCCCGTTATTAGCCATTCATTCTCGTTATTAGCCATTCATTCCCGTTATTAGCTATTCATTCTCGTTATTAGCCATTCATTCTCGTTATTAGCCATTCATTCTCGTTATTAGCCATTCATTCTCGTTATTAGCCATTCATTCTCGTTATTAGCCATTCATTCTCGTTATTAGCCATTCATTCCCGTTATTAGCCATTAATTCCCGTTATTAGCCATTCATTCCTGTTATTAGCCATTCATTCCCGTTATTAGCCATTCATTCTCGTTATTAGCCATTCATTCTCGTTATTAGCCATTCATTCTCGTTATTAGCCATTCATTCTCGTTATTAGCCATTCATTCTCGTTATTAGCCATTCATTCTCGTTATTAGCCATTCATTCTCGTTATTAGCCATTCATTCTCGTTATTAGCCATTCATTCTCGTTATTAGCCATTCATTCTCGTTATTAGCCATTCATTCCCGTTATTAGCCATTCATTCCCGTTATTAGCCATTCATTCTCGTTATTAGCCATTCATTCTCGTTATTAGCCATTCATTCTCGTTATTAGCCATTCATTCTCGTTATTAGCCATTTATTCCCGTTATTAGCCATTCATTCCCGTTATTAGCCATTCATTCCCGTTATTAGCCATTCATTCCCGTTATTAGCCATTCATTCTCGTTATTAGCCATTCATTCTCGTTATTAGCCATTCATTCTCGTTATTAGCCATTCATTCTCGTTATTAGCCATTCATTCTCGTTATTAGCCATTCATTCTCGTTATTAGCCATTCATTCTCGTTATTAGCCATTCATTCTCGTTATTAGCCATTCATTCTCGTTATTAGCCATTCATTCTCGTTATTAGCCATTCATTCCCGTTATTAGCCATTCATTCCTGTTATTAGCCATTCATTCTCGTTATTAGCCATTCATTCTCGTTATTAGCCATTCATTCTCGTTATTAGCCATTTTCAATGGAAAATAGTGACCAATTGTTAAGAAAACCTATATTTTAAACAAAAAATTTTAATTTTAAGGAATGTCTGAATGTTGGTAATCAGTTTACAAATACTGGCTCGAAATGTTATTAATTGATTATATTAGATCTGCTACTACTGATTGTACTTTATCTTACTAACAAAAAGAAACAATTAAATTTAATATGAAATGCAATAATAATAATAATAATAATATTTCAAGGTATAAACTATTCAATAGATTTTTGTAAGGGGTTCTAATTTGAGCAGTTCCTGATTTAAAAAATTTAATTCGTTATTGGGTTACTACACCTCGTTTTACGTTCGTTTGACGTTCAACTCTACATCCTCACGGTAATTATTTTGACGTTACTTTTGATATAATTTCCCCTAATCATAATAAAAATAACACAAAACGATTAAACCTTTTGTGATACCACGGTTAGCTATTTGTATCCCAACTTTGATTGAAAAATACCACAATACTCTATTTACTTCAAGAAAAGAGTTTAACATTTACGTTAATTATTATTAAATAAAAATAATTATGTTAGGATATTGAAAAAGAACTTTGAAATTTAAAATACTCAAAAGTCGAATGATTTTTAAAACCATGCTGATAGTATTAAAGATGTATAACGATCTTGTAGAATGAAAATATTTTTGAAAATGATTTAATTATTTAGTTTTCATACCTCTTTCATCAATATTGTAGATGATATTTTTCAATATAAATTATTGAAAAATATGTTAAAAATAATCTTGTTCAAAGGACTGATTCTTACTCGTCAACAGTTTAATGTTAAGTATACATTACCTTGTAGTGGAGGATTTTATGATATATATAAAGTTTATGACGCTTTATGTTTGTTCTACCATGCCTGGTTTGTTCTGTGTGTCGAAATATGCCCAATAGCGAGGATAAGTGAACATGAAACTGTTTAATGCATAGATGAAAAGACTAAATGTAGCCGAGAGGATCAATCATTGGCCAATTGCACCAATGGCAATTGTTGGTTTCGTTAAAAAAAACTACCAAATTCCATTAATAATGGCAAAATATGCTTCTTATTTCAAGTGGTACATTAACTTTCATCGTCTCAACAACATTCGGAATTAGAAACATTGGCAGCAACATTGACAGTAATGCGAGGAAGGACTTAGTCTTGTTGTACAGTGGAAATTAATAGTACAAACTCGAGTAATACCTAGAAGGAACATGAAAAATCCTCACCAGGGTAAAGGTCAACATCCTGACGATTTCATGGTAGGGATAGCTCCGATATCTCCTGACAAGTGTAACACTTCTAGGAACACGTTTTTTTCTTCGTGATTTTGAGGATATAATCCAAAG
>JAQJVL010006780.1:0-27218 GCA_035578905.1 Stictocephala bisonia | reverse complement strand
ATTGGCTGAGATTCGTTTTAATAGCATCATGGCAGTTGACTTAGTTTCATATTCTTTAACTTTTATAAATTTGTAAACAATAACAGTACAAAGGTCAAGGTTGCCCCAGAACCGGCATGGGGAGGGTTGTGCCAGAACCGGCATACTACACTACTCATATATTGTTATATTATTGTTGTGAGTACGAAATACAGAACAATTGATACTCTAGCAATGGAAAGGCATGAGTAGACATTAAGATTATTTGTTATACAACTCCGTGATCTAACTCATGTACTAGGCATATATTGTTATATTATTGTTGTGAGTACGAAATACAGAACAATTGATACTCTAGCTATGGGAAGTCACGAGTAGACATTAAGATTATTTGTTATAAAACTCCGTGATCAAACTCATGTACTAGGCATATATTGTTATATTATTGTTGTGAGTATGAAATACAGAACAATTGATACTCTAGCAATGGAAAGGCACGAGTAGACATTAAGATTATTCATTATACAACTCCGTGATCTAACTCATGTACTAGGCATATATTGTTATATTATTGTTGTGAGTACGAAATACAGAACAATTGATACTCTAGCAATGGAAAGGCATGAGTAGACATTAAGATTATTTGTTATACAACTCCGTGATCTAACTCATGTACTAGGCATATATTGTTATATTATTGTTGTGAGTATGAAATACAGAACAATTGATACTCTAGCAATGGAAAGGCACGAGTGGACATTAAGATTATTCGTTATACAACTCCGAGATCTAACTCATGTACTAGGCATATATTGTTATATTATTGTTGTGAGTATGAAATACAGAACAATTGATACTCTAGCAATGGGAAGTCACGAGTAGACATTAAGATTATTCGTTATACAACTCCGTGATCTAACTCATGTACTAGGCATATATTGTTATATTATTGTTATGAGTACGAAATACAGAACAATTGATACAATAGCAATGGAAAGGCACGAGTAGACATTAAGATTATTCGTTATACAACTGCGTGATCTAACTCATGTACTAGGCATATATTGTTATATTATTGTTGTGAGTATGAAATACAGAACAATTGATACTCTAGAAATGGAAAGTCACGAGTAGACATTAATATTATTCGCTATACAACTCCGTGATCTAACTCATGTACTAGGCATATATTGTTATATTATTGTTGTGAGTATGAAATACAGAACAATATTGATACTCTAGCTATGGAAAGGCACGAGTAGACATTAAGATTATTCGTTATACAACTCCGTGATCTAACTTATGTACTAGGCATATATTGTTATATTATTGTTGTAAGTATGAAATACAGAACAATTGATAATCTAGCTATGGAAAGGCACGAGTGGACATTAAGATTATTTGTTATACTACTCCGTGATCTATCTCTCATGTACTAGGCATATATTGTTATATTATTGTTGTGAGTAAGAGATACAGAACAATTGATACTCTAGCTATGGAAAGGCACGAGTAGACATTAAGATTATTTGTTATACAACTCCGTGATCTAACTCATGTACTAGGCATATATTGTTATATTATTGTTATGAGTACGAAATACAGAACAATTGATACTCTAGCAATGGAAAGGCACGAGTGGACATTAAGATTATTTGTTATACTACTCCGTGATCTATCTCTCATGTACTAACCTATGAGAGATATATCACGTTACAAATTACAAATTCTGAGGTAAATTATGCTAATGTTTTACTTAAGAAAGAATATAAATAACAGCTCTTACTTAGAGAAAATACTAAATCATTCCAGTGCAAAGTAAAGTATTGTAAAATTTATTGTGAGGAAATGTCATAGGCTATAATTACATAACCCATCCACCCACCCATACAAGTACAGTGGCATTGACCCACCCACCCGCCCACCCATAAAAGTACAGTGGCATTGACCCACCCGCCCACCCATACACGTAAAGTGGCATTGACCCACCCGCCCACCCATACACGTACAGTGGCATCAATGCCAATGTACGTGTATGGGTGGGCGGGTGGATCAATAACACTATGCGTGTATGGGCGGGTGGGTAGGTCAATAACACTATGCGTGTATGGGCGGGTGGGTGGGTCAATAACACTATGCGTGTATGGGTGGGTGGGTCTGCTGAAGGTCTTTACCAACATTACTATTGGTTAAGTATATGCCTATCACTGTACATGTATGAGTGGGCGGGTGGGTATAGTTGGTTATTGCAGCAACTATACAAGTTGTTATAAGTGGTTTGTTTGCTTTGGCGATGCTGCATTTCTTGTAGCAATCATACGAAAAGTTCATATATGTGGCGTGGTTTTTATTGTGTTACTGTATTTCTTGTTGCAATTATATATTCAAGTTGTTATAGGTGGATGTTTTCTATGGTGATGCTGCCATAGTATAGTAGTATTCATAGTATTATGAATTGTATTAAGAATTGTTGTGAGTATGAAATTCAGAACAATTGATACTCTAGCAATGGAAAGGCACGAGTAGACATTAAGATTATTCGTTATACAACTCCATGATCTAACTCATGTACTAGGCATATATTGTTATATTATTGTTGTGAGTATGAAATACAGTATAATTGATACTCTAGCAATGGAAAGGCACGAGTACACATTAAGATTATTTGCTATACAACTCCGTGATCTAACTCATGTACTAGGCATATATTGTCGTGAGTACGAAATACAGAACAATTCATACTCTAGCTATGGAAAGGCACGAGTAGACATTAAGATTATTTGTTATACAACTCCGTGATCTAACTCATGTACTAGGCATATATTGTTATATTATTGTTGTGAGTATGAAATACAGAACAATTGATACTCTAGCAATGGAAAGGCACGAGTGGACATTAAGATTATTTGTTATACTACTCCGTGATCTATCTCACATGTACTAGGCATATATTGTTATATTATTGTTGTGAGTATGAAATACAGAACAATTGATACTCTAGCAATGGAAAGGCACGAGTAGACATTAAGATTATTTGTTATACAACTTCGTGATCTATCTCACATGTACTAGGCATATATTGTTATATTATTGTTGTGAGTACGAAATACAGAACAATTGATACTCTAGCTATGGAAAGGCACGAGTAGACATTAAGATTATTCGTTATACAACTTCGTGATCCATCTCTCTTGTACTAGGTATATATTTTTGTGAGTACGAAATACAGAACAATTGATATTCTAGAAATCGAGTAGACGTTTTAAACATTGACGATGTCTGTGTTTATAAAGTCTTATAAAGTCTTATATATCATAATAATCGGAAACAAATATAATTATATAAGATGTTGTAATAATGTGCTCCCATCTCTGTACGTCTGTTTAAGGTTCAAAATAACATTTTTTATATGGGTTATATTTGTTTGATGACATGTCATCGAACTCACATGAGTTGATATGTGCGAATTTGGCATTAAACTCTTAATAATAGTTTCGACATGTAAATAAATAAATTGCAAACAATTTGAACTAAAATAATTTTTCATAGATTTTTAACGATATTTTTTAAAAATTTTAATTTAACGGTTTATTAAATGAAGTTATTTTGTTAGGGCTAACTATACAAACATTGTTTTTATTTTTTATTTATCGTTTAGACTTTTTAGTATAAAAAATACTTTAGCAGTATAAATTCAACGTATTAAACCATTAATTAGCGATAAATCATTTTAAAAAGTTATTAATGATATAATTTTTACATTCTTTGCACTTTATAAATGTTATCCGACGTAAGCATAAATTAAAAGAATGTTTCATTGATCTTACAATTTAAATTTACTTTAAGCTCTACTTAAGCATCGGAGATGCCTAGTCGTCCATGAGTGAATGAACTTAAGTGTCAAATAAGTTTGTTATATGACAATATGTAATATACTACATGATATTAAGTTCAGAAACTAAACAATAAAACATACAAATTTCGTCGTTCTCAACGTCTTCATTCACCATTACCGTCAAATAACGTACACATGTTCATACAGTGTGTGTAGATTACATATAAACTAACATCAACCAACACATATTAGCAACTAAAAAAACACATAAATAACGATTATTTTTTTAAATTATGTGTTTTGTTGATTCAAATGTCATCTGTTGATTTTGTTGTTTCTTTTAACACTTCACTCGCAATTTTACGTGGGCCGCAGGCCTGTGCGTACACTTTATTCAAGGAGTGAAGTACTCACCGTCAGGTCAGTGGGAATTCGAACTTTAGACCTTGGACACTATAGTCGGACACTGAACCACCGCACAGACAAATTTTACATAACTTTTAAAATTGCACATGGTATAAAAGAATATTTAAATACTTTATCAATGTAAGATGAAAAATATGACTTATTTCAACGAATTATTAATACATAAAACATTTTAAAGGAGTTTAGGTAAGAGAATAAAGAACAACCTATTAGATTGTAGCCTTGTCACAAAGTTGGCGTGGTCACTCGTCACCTTGGACTAGAATGGGTGACTGAACTGTTGTAATTTGTTTCGTCAAAGGTAACCTGGGCTAGATCGATTAGTGACATTCAACCGCGAAAATGGGATTTCTTGGTATTGTGACTCGTGACTTTGTACCTTATAATGCGTTTTGTCTGATTGCTCAATGTTGGCTATATTTCTTACTGGAGAGTTCATTTTTTGTTTTGAAATGTCGTAAATTATTGTCAATCTTAACCCATAGATTACTTGAATAAAACAACATTTTTGTTGTTAATATATTAAAGTTAAATATACATTAGTTTTGGTTTTTAACGTGTTATTTAAAGATACATTTGATTATATCAAATAAAGTTGTACAATATATGTTTTTTTATATAGTTTAGTTTGAAATTGCCATATTTCTGAAACGGACATTCTTACGTACAACTCTCTTCAGTACACGTGTTCATACCGATGTTTATTTATGGGTTCCATACAATTGTTGAAATATTTACATTTTTGTAGAATTCACACATTGACATAACTGAATGTCTATTGCATTATTTCCTTGGTTTGACCTGACCATCTCTTAATTAATAATCCTGACCATCTCTCTTAATAATCCTATAAAACATGGGACCATTGAAGTTTTAGTTACACCCTGAATATAGCTTATAATTTGCCATCATGCCAAACTAAATTTTTATTAAAGACCCTAATGGGATATTTAATTTCAATCGGCCTTTAGTAAACACAGTTCATGTTTATTTGATTATGTATACACCCTGAACACTTTGTCAGACCTTGGTTGTAACATTACACAACACCAACATTTATTGACAAAGAAAACCACTACGAACATTGTATGTATTCTAAACAGATCTGTGTTACTCCAAGTAACTCCATACAACTACTACCATAGCAGTATCAATGAATAATAATGGTTATCTTAATTATTCATTATTCATTGGTAAGACGCCGATCGTCAAGATATGGGCGAATATGAAGGGGGAATTAGTGTAGATGAACTCTTGTGTAGTCGTTGTTATTAAATAAGGTCGACTGTTACTCAAAAAGAGCTATTTATTGATATCCCAATAGCCAGGGCAATTAAGGAACCAACATCTTCACGTGGAATCCAAACCACGTGGTGTTAGTCTGATTTTCAGCCAACTGTCAAGGCTGACACTCAGTTTCTCTTCCCTAAACAACATATGAAACTTGATTAACATCCAACATGATCACCCCAGACTTCCCTAGTAGTGTACACATAGTAGCTCGAACATTTCGCCTGCAATCTCAAAACTTTTTCCCTAAGTAGCTGGGTTACAGCACTCCGATGTTTGTTAAAAGTGTTGTTGATGTGTATTATGTTCGAATTTTATTGCATGAATTTTATTGATGTGTATTTATTCGAATGTAGATAGCAGATTATGTTTGAAGAACTGTTGACAGGAAAAAAGGCAATTTAACCAGTATTATTTCTATTTTATTTTAAGTATTACTACGTTTAAAGTAACATCCTAATTTGTACATCAATGAGTAATTGAAACAGTTAATAGGTGGTTGAACCAGAACGTAGAGCTCAAGGTGATATGTTCGGATCAGATGGCTCAGTGTGATACTGCCGAACAATCGATCTGGACAACAATGACTTCATTAAGGAGTGTCACTACACCATCGTTGGCTTGCAGGCATACCAACTAAACAATTTTAAATATTATTTAGTCAGTGAGTAGAAAAACGAGGGGACTATGCGTGACTTGTGTCCGAAAATATTAGTTAGTTTTTAAATGGCGTATTTTAGAAATACTATCTAGTAATTTTTCAGGTTTGTATGTGTAAAAAATCAACTATGAAAAAATGGAAAAGTTATAATTCACGAATATGTTTGAAAGCATCTTGTAATATCAACAAATGACTTCATATACATCAGTAGTATATTATAGTAACAGTTAAATGCATATGAGTGAAGTGATAGTGCTATAAAGTGAAGGCTGATTTTTTTTTGATGGGACGATTTTTACAATACAACTCCGATTTTATTCCTCCAGGTACAGAAGAACACCAATCTTAAGCCGTTAAATAATTATTGTTTAATATAAGAAGCATTGTGTATTGCTAATTAAAGCTTTTACAACGATAGGATAGTTAGTTGGAGAGGATAATGAAATAAAAATTGTTTTACTTAATTATAAAAACAACTATACATAGGCCGCTTATAAAGCGACCTTTTCAATACACTTGTGGGAGTGAGATGCAAAGAGTTGTGCAAGAGAGTCAGAGAACTACTCTTCTCCCACTGTGCAATTACATTTAAACTTTGTGTTTTTACAGTTTACAAACATGTGCTATTATTTTTTCAACTAAACACTGTTGCGGAAGTTGAACACTTGATGGAAGAAATTATTCATGCCCGTGAAGTAAAGCAGCTCAGCGGTGGAAAGATTATCCTCGGCAGCCGAAACTCCTACATGCTCTTAATAAAACACGCAGGTCCCTTTCTACCTGGCCCAATTATAATAATTAGTATCTTGGGAATGATGTTTATTTTATTAATTGGAGGTTCATAATCTAAAAGTCTTTAATTTACAGTATTTTAAACTACAGTATTAAAATTTATAATAGTGACATACAGTACTTACTGTTTAATCACTATAAACTAAACACATTGTTATACAATTTTCAATTAATATTAATATGAGCTATGAATGCTTGTATTAAAAAAAATTATGTGTATTGAATGTACGAGTGCATTCAAGTGTCAAACCAAACACGTTGGGGTGGACATCGTTTAATGAGATAATTAGGGCCTTAACCGAAATGTGTACGAGTGAATTCAAGTGAAAACCAAACACGATGGGCTGCGCATCGTGTATTGAGATAAGTTGTTCCTTTTCCGCAATGATTACGAGTGAATTCAAGTGTCAAACCAAACATGATGGGGTGGACATCATGTAATGAGATAAAAAGGCCCTTTTCCGAAATGAGTACGAGTGAATTCAAGTGTCAAACCAAACACGTTGGGTGGACATTGTGTAATGAGATAAGTCGTTTCTTTTCCGCAATGATTATGAGTGAATTCAAGTGTCAAACCAAACACGATGGGCTGGGCATCGTGCAATGAGTTAAGTAGGCCCTTTTCCGAAATGAGTACGAATGAATTCAAGTGTCAAACCAAACACGATGGGGTGGACATCGTGTAACGAGATAAGTAGGCCCTTTTCCGAAATGAGTACGAGTGAATTGAAGTGTCAAACCAAACACGATGGGGTGAACATAGTGTAATTAGATAAGTAGGCCCTTAACCGAAATGTGTACGAGTGAATTCAAGTGTCAAACCAAACACGATGGGGTGGACATCGTGTAACGAGATAAGTAGGTCCTTTTCCGAAATGAGTACGAGTGAATTCAGGTGGCAAACCAAACACGATGGGGTGGACATCGTGTAACGAGATAAGTAGGTCCTTTTCCGAAATGAGTACGAGTGAATTCAGGTGGAAAACCAAACACTTTGGGGTGGTCATCGTGTAATGAGATAAGTAGGCCCTTTGCTGAAATGAGTACGTGTGAATTCAAGTGTTAAACCAAACACTTTGGGGTGGTCATTGTGTAATGAGATAAGTAGGCCCTTTTCTGAAATGAGTACGTGTGAATTCAAGTGTTAAACCAAACACGGCAGGATGAACATCGTGTAATCGAGTATGCTCTTAACCGAAATGAGTAAGAGTGAATTCAAGTGTCAAATCAAACACGATTGGGTGGACATCGTGTAATAATATAAGTAGGTCCTTTTCCGCAATGAGTACGAGTGCATTCAAGTGTCAAACCAAACACGTTGGGGTGGACATCGTGTAATTAGATAAGTAGGCCTTTTTCTGGAATGAGTACGAGTGAATTCAAGTGTTGAACTAAACACTTTGGGGTGGACATCGTTTAATGAGATAAGTAGGCCCTTTTCTGAAATGAGTACGAGTGAATTCAAGTGTTAAACCAAACACGTTGGGTGGACATCGTGTAATGAAATAAGTAGGCTCTTTTCCGCAATAAGTTCGAGTGAATTCAAGTGTCAAACCAAACACGTTGGGGTGGACATCGTGTAATGAGATAAGTAGGCCCTTTGCTGAAATTAGTACGAGTGAATTCAAGTGGTAAACCAAACACTTTGGGGTGGACATCGTTTAATGAGATAAGTAGGCTCTTTTCTGAAATGGGTACGAGTGAATTGAAGTGTTAAACCAAACACTTTGGGGTGGACATCGTCTAATAAGATAAGTAGGTCCTTTTCTGCAATGAGTACGAGTGCATTCAAGTGTCAAACCAAACACGTTGGGGTGGACATCGTTTAATGAGATAATTAGGGCCTTAACCGAAATGTGTACGAGTGAATTCAAGTGAAAACCAAACACGATGGGCTGCGCATCGTGTATTGAGATAAGTTGTTCCTTTTCCGCAATGATTACGAGTGAATTCAAGTGTCAAACCAAACATGATGGGGTGGACATCATGTAATGAGATAAAAAGGCCCTTTTTCGAAATGAGTACGAGTGAATTCAAGTGTCAAACCAAACACGTTGGGTGGACATTGTGTAATGAGATAAGTCGTTTCTTTTCCGCAATGATTATGAGTGAATTCAAGTGTCAAACCAAACACGATGGGCTGGGCATCGTGTAATGAGTTAAGTAGGCCCTTTTCCGAAATGAGTACGAATGAATTCAAGTGTCAAACCAAACACGATGGGGTGGACATCGTGTAACGAGATAAGTAGGCCCTTTTCCGAAATGAGTACGAGTGAATTGAAGTGTCAAACCAAACACGATGGGGTGAACATAGTGTAATTAGATAAGTAGGCCCTTAACCGAAATGTGTACGAGTGAATTCAAGTGTCAAACCAAACACGATGGGGTGGACATCGTGTAACGAGATAAGTAGGTCCTTTTCCGAAATGAGTACGAGTGAATTCAGGTGGCAAACCAAACACGATGGGGTGGACATCGTGTAACGAGATAAGTAGGTCCTTTTCCGAAATGAGTACGAGTGAATTCAGGTGGAAAACCAAACACTTTGGGGTGGTCATCGTGTAATGAGATAAGTAGGCCCTTTGCTGAAATGAGTACGTGTGAATTCAAGTGTTAAACCAAACACTTTGGGGTGGTCATTGTGTAATGAGATAAGTAGGCCCTTTTCTGAAATGAGTACGTGTGAATTCAAGTGTTAAACCAAACACGGCAGGATGAACATCGTGTAATCGAGTATGCTCTTAACCGAAATGAGTAAGAGTGAATTCAAGTGTCAAATCAAACACGATTGGGTGGACATCGTGTAATAATATAAGTAGGTCCTTTTCCGCAATGAGTACGAGTGCATTCAAGTGTCAAACCAAACACGTTGGGGTGGACATCGTGTAATTAGATAAGTAGGCCTTTTTCTGGAATGAGTACGAGTGAATTCAAGTGTTGAACTAAACACTTTGGGGTGGACATCGTTTAATGAGATAAGTAGGCCCTTTTCTGAAATGAGTACGAGTGAATTCAAGTGTTAAACCAAACACGTTGGGTGGACATCGTGTAATGAAATAAGTAGGCTCTTTTCCGCAATAAGTTCAAGTGAATTCAAGTGTCAAACCAAACACGATGAGTTGGAAATCATATAATGTGATAAGTAGGTCCTATGCCGAAATGAGTATGAGTACATTCAAGTATTAAATCTAACACGATGAGGTGGACGTCGTGTAATCAGATAATTTGGCCCTTTTCCGAAATGTTACGAGTGAATTCAAGTGTCAAACCAAACACGATGATGTGGACATCGTGTAATGAGATAAGTAGGTCCTTTTTTGTAATGAGTACGAGTGAATTCAAGTGCCAAACCAAACACGATGAGGTGGACATCGTGTAATGAGATATATAGGTTCCTTATGAGACGAGTCCTAGTGTAACGAAGTGTTATTATGTGAATGATTTTCGTGAATTATTTTCTATGAAACGAGCCCCTATAGAGTGTTACCTAAACTGTTTTAAGCATTTTTCTTCAATATTCGGCAGATTAGGAAGGGACCTTTAAAGTAGTAGAGCAGACGCCAGACGCTCACTCAGTGTAGTGCAATGGTCATTTGTAACGGTACAGAGGAACTTTCGGCACAATTATGTTGGTGATGCTACTTCAGATAACACCATTTAACAGTGGCTAAGTGCCGTGAATCAGAAGGGATGTAAGTGTAATCAGAACTTCATGCGAACGAAGCCCTAAATAATCCTTGTCATGACGTCTTTAGTTGAAAATTCATCGTTTCATATTGGGAAAATTCGAAATTTGAACCACCTCAGGGAACGGATAGTTACTTGGTGGCAACTGTTGTCCCAGACAAGCTGGCTAGGACATGACAGGAGGTGGAATATGTATTCAATATGTGCCGTGCCACGGAGCCCACGTTGAAATGTTCTAAATTATTGTAATACAATCTTGACTATATTACCACTAAAAACATGTATGAAAGATTAAATTATTTTTTATAACATTATAATATTTAACCTCAATACTCTGGTGTATTTGTGGACACATTGTACAGTTTATTTTTTTATATATTTTTTTATTTTTTTTTATTTATTATGGGAAGGGTTTGTGGGATACCAGGTGTTATGTAGTACAGACATCTTTGTATAATAAGGAATGCACGTAGGGTATCAAGCACCCTTCGAGTGAGGAGATCAGTAAGAGTGCAACCAATGCCATTAATTCATGTGATGGTATCGGTGGGTGGAAAACTAAGCAATGTTGTGTAATAAGAAATGCACGTGGGGTATCAGGCACTCTTCGAGTGAGGAGATCAGCACGAGAACAAGGAAGGACATTAATTCATGTGATGGTATCGGTGGGTGAGAAACCCAGCAATGTTGTGTAATAAGGTATGCACGTGGAGTATCAGGCACCCTTCAAGTGAGGAGATCAGTAAAAGAGCAACCAAGGTCATCAATTCATGTGATGGTATCGGTGGGTGGGAAACCCAGCAATGTTGTGTAGTAAAGAATGCACGTGGGAATTAGGCACCCTTCAAGTGAGATGATCAGCATGAGAACAATCAAAGTCATTAATTCATGTGATGGTATCGGTGAGTGGGAAACCAAGCAATGCTGTGTAATAAAGAATGCACGTGGGGAATTAGGCACCCTTCAAGTGAGATGATCAGTATGAGAACAACCAAAGTCAGTAATTCATGTGATGGTATCGGTGAGTGGGAAACCAAGCAATGCTGTGTAATAAGGTATGTATAAGGGTACCAAGCATCTTGTGAGTGAGGAGATCAACACGAGAGCAACTAAGGTCATTAATTCATGTGATAGTATCGGTGGGTGGGAAACCAGACAATGTTGTGTAATAAGGAATGCACGTGGGGTATTAGGCACCCTGCGAGTGAGGAGATAAGCAAGAGAGCAACTGAGGTCATTAATTCATGTGATGATATCGGGGTGGGTGGGAAGCCAAGCAATGTTGTGTAATAAGGAATGCACTTGGGGTATCAGCATCCTTCGAGTGTGGAGATCAGCACGAGAGCAACCAAGGTCATTAATTCATGTGATGATATAGGGGTGGGTGGGAAACCAAGCAATGTTGTGTAGTAAGGAATGCACTTGGGGTATCAGCATCCTTCGAGTGTGGAGATCAGCACGAGAGCAACCAAGGTCATTAATTCATGTGAAGATATCGGTGAGTGGGAAACCAAGCAATGTTGTGTAGTAAGGAATGTATATGGGGTGCCAGGCATCTTGCGAATAAGGAGATCAGCACAAGAACAACAAAGGAAATTAACTCATGTGCTTTTTCTTCGTTTGTATCATAGTAAAATGGGTGTTAAATGTACATTACTTATTATTTTAATAGCTTTAAAGCTTGTTAGAAGCGTTTCATCTCGGGTAAAGCAGATAGTATGCTTTGTGCTGATGATACTACTTGTGTAAACATTGGTAGTAGTCTCGATCAACTCATTCATTAGACTAAAAACAGATTAAAATCAGCCTCTGATTGGTTTTTGGCAAACGGGTTTCGTTTTGAATTGAATGCATGTGACGTTTGAATTGAATTGAATAATCTGTTATTTTTAGCTTAAGAATAATAGTCAAAGAGATTTGTACATTAATTAGAATTGAAACTGTAAATAGTGCAGTTTTTAGGAATTTATTTCGATAACCACTTAACATGGGGGCCTCACATAGATTACATAACCATGAAGTTATCAAGCACCTTGTTTTTAATAAGATGCCTCACCTTATGTGTTAGCAGTAGCTACGTCATATCGGCATACTACGCCTACTTCCAGTCTATTATGAGGTACGGACTTATTCTTTGGGGTAATTGTAGCAGAACTAATGAAATCCTCATACTTCAAAAAAATACAACACGAATCATGGCAAAATCAAATAGTTTAGAATACTGTAAGCCGCTTTTTATAAGCACTGGAATTCAGACGGTTTTTAGTTTATATTTAAATGAAATAATGCAATACATTCTAAATCCTCCAGAGTTTTTACATTTCAATGAAACTTGTAAATATGAAATCCGTAACAACATCAGGGCTGTATTTGGTTTCCACAGACTAAATAAGAGCGTATCCAGCCACACTGTAGTAATCAATTAAATACATAATAAACTTGTCACTTTAGTTAAACAATTCCCAAAGCTTTATTGAACAAATTTTATTGCTAGCTACTCAGAAACCTATTTTATTCAATTAGCGAGTTTTTTTAAAGTTTCTCCGTTGAATTCTAAATATTATAAATGCATTATCTCATGCTTACCCCAGATAACAGAGGTGCTTAGTGGCACTGAGGCCCCCTTCCCTTGAGTAATCTGGAGGGTAATAGAAACAAAAGATGAACACTGTAAAAAATTAGTTTCCCATATATACCAATATTTGAAAGATATTTTGCTAAACCTATTTAATAGTTTAATATTTTATGGATTTATTTTATACTAGATTAAATTATTTTCAACACGATTTGGCAATATATAGCTGCATTTATGACTTCGTTGTCACTAAAGTTTTATGAAAGTCTGTCATAAAGTTGTCACTGTCATAAAGTTTTATGACAGTACAGGATTGTTATTATTAGTATGTATATTTATTTATAAATAAGTCATGTTTTTGGTTTGATATTTATGTTACGAATGTTTTTACTAACGATAAAAACTCAATATTCGAATACACTATACAATATTTAAAGTCATATATGCTTTTTATTGTTTTCCAAAGCATGAAAATCATCTGAACCAGGACTGTTTTATAAAAATACATCAAAGGGTTTTCTTGAGTAACGAAAAACAAAACCATATGAAGACTTTGTCAAGTAAAATAAGAAAGCCTTGCAACTGTTCAAAACGCTCTTCATTCTAATCCCTTTGCTGTGTTCAGAAGAATAAGTTTTCGAAGAAAAATTTGAAATTTTATCTTTGGAAACATATATAATACGTAAGAGGATAGGCCTTAACTGGTGTTTTATTCGATATTATGTGAACTATACCAACAAACTTGTGTTATGGTGGCTAGAACTGCATGGTTTGTAATAAATTATGACTTTAAGAGGGTAATACTAAATGAGTGCACTAATAATTAACATGTGTTAACGCCTTAATTCCCACACCTCAGAGGATGGTTAGATATAAGTTGAGTTATTACAAATATTTGACCAAACAAAATTCTTTTTTGTAATAAGAAAGGGGTTCTTCTTCTTTGTTGTAGAATTGTATTTTATGTAGTATTACAAACATAAAACTCTGATAAGAGAAACATTAATAAATAAAGAAAATAAATAAATAAATAAATTCTTTATTGCATAATACAATTAACAATTGTGTTGCAAAAGTCAAAATTTAGTCTAGCCTAAAACACTCACACACAATCGGACAGATTCATACATACATCTTGCACATGCATCATACATTCACACACTTGACACCAGAATTGCATGATAGGGTGTTTACTGATTGTCCCAGCGGCTTTGAAAGAATTCTTCAACTGAATAAAAAGCACTTCCCACCAAAAGGTATTTTAAACGTCTTTTGAACAAATTCAGGTTTTGATTTTTAATTTGTTCAGGGAGCAAACATCCAACTGATAAGAGTGATGCCTCTTCTTCGTTAATATGCTTCCTCCAATGATAAAATTTGATGTAGCAATGAATGTTTCCAACAATGTTAGTAGTACTAATTATTTTTTTGGTTTAAAAGTGTGAGGAATATTATTAAATCACTAAACATTTACTGATTTTTTAATCTGGCTACCTTTTGGTATCTAGTTTACTTGTTAGAAACATACATTGCTATTGTTTTGATGTCAACAGACAGATTTCTGTACATTTACTATTCTTTAATCGTACAAACATAAGATTAATAATAGCCAGGACTAAAATAGTATGTGCAAAACTAGTCTTTAGGACAGCCTGTATGAGTAGATAAAAACTGGGGTAGCGAGACCCACTTTTTTTTCGGTTTTCCAAGATGGCGGCGGTCACGTGACCGGATCCAAGATGGCGGCGCAGTGGTGCAAACCCCCCACCCCCCGCCCCCACGAAAATTCCCGACTTTTCCCACTCATTTCCCACAGCATTTCCCTCACATTACCCTCATTTCCCACACATTCCCTCACATGACCCTCATTTCCCTCCCCCCCACATTAAACCCCACATTTTCCTTTGCCTTTCCCTCTCCCCTTCAAATGTACCGCTCAAATATTCTCCTCAAATTTTTCCTTGTTATCTCAATATAAATATCCCTTCTCTTTATTTATTTTTTTGTCCGCTATATGCCGTCATGAAATACAAAGAATGAGCGATCCTTGAGCCAATATGGCAGTCTTTTCGCCCCGCCCGCGGAAGCCAACTCATGGGACCACAGACCATCCGATGGAGAAAAATTCCCTCCCGCATAACTTCGGCCTAGAGTGACGTCATTAAATCATGCTGTTCCTGTGGGATCTCGTAAAGGAGGCTGGCTGTTGTGGAGGGACCGAAAGGATGCCTTGATGTACGTCATTGAATTTAATGCCTGTTCCCTTCCCTGGGATCTGTCTCCTAAAGGACTTTGTTTGGATGGACGGTAAGGTGTTAAGCATGGTCTGTAGCGACATACATAGAAGCTTGAGTCTCAGTTGGAGTCTCAAAAGTGTGACAATAAGTTAGTGGGATGCCTGTCCATAGAATGTGATTAGCCCGGACCAGTACCAACATTATGACAATGGGGATGATTCCAGTGGATCAACTAAGTGGAACAAAAATTATTTTGCTACAGGTTCTTCCAATTAACCGTGTATCCAACCAAACCATCAGAACTGATGGCAAGACGACACCCTTCCAAAAATTCTGTTTCGTCCCGGGCTGCAATCATAACTTACCAGACAAAACATCATAATCCTAGGAACACAGCGATTCCAAAAATGTGTTCGTTTCCGTTACTGTATTGCATAAGATGTATCTTGACAAAAAATCAGCTTGATTCCTGGGGTGAACTCTAAAGGGGACAGGTAGTGGGGCTGGGAACGAAGGTATGCATATGAAGTTACGTTCCATAAAAACATGGTTACATCTATACCAGGAACGACCAAGGGACTAGTTATGGAGTGTGTGAGGGGGGTTTCGAAGGGATTGCTAGAAGCTAACTGTCAATACTCATGCAGTAACTCGAACTCATTGCAGCCACAAGCTTACAATAATGGGCGGGAGCCGAGAGGGATGAAGAGAAGTACGTGTATCATTAATCAATAAAACATCAACGGGCAGTCATAGACCCTTGTGGGATCACACGAGTTCCAATAAGTGTCTTTGCTCCTTTCCATCAATTTACATACCTAGCCAACCAAACATCATAAGAACCATAAAATTCCATTTCACACCCCTTACACATTAATGGCTGTGTCTTCCCGTCCTTTCATTTCACATATCAATTACCTATTACCACCCAACATCATAACCAGTTTAGATCCTAATGACCATGATATAGTCGTTCGGCGAGTGTCTAAGGGCATCATTCATTACCTACATAATACCTCACGTAGTTCGGCATTTGATACTCTAATACTAAAGATGTGATGTGCCCGAATGGATTACCAGATGTTCTATATTAAATCCCGGGACGAGTTTGTTGGCAAGTAAAATCAGAATGGACAATTTGGGGGTGGCAAACGATTCTTGAGTTACGTCGCCATGTAAATCACGGGGGGGTGGCGTCAGTTCCTGGATACACAAAGGATTATTAAAGGATGGGCCGAAGGGGATAGATTGGATTTGACGAGTCATTAAACACGGGGGACAGTTGCCTGCTGGATACGTTATCCAGAATCACACAAGGACAAAATTGTGGAAGGTGGTGCGAAGGGTCTTATAGTGCATAACACGTTATCAAAACGTCACGGGGTTATCAAAACGTGGTCTGTTCCTGGAATTTCTACGGACCTAGTTGAGGGAGTGGGCAACGGGATGATTGATGAATCGGATCATAAATCACTGAAATGTTACGTTGTAACCTGGTGATCTCTAATGACAATTGGAATTGGTGATTTTATAATTAGAATTTAATGAGTTGTTGTTTTTTTTTTTACCCCCAGACCCAACACCCATCTTAAAACCAAAGCAATTAAACCCCTTTACCTCCAACTCGCCACAAAAAGAAACATAAGTAGATCCCGACTAACCCCCCCAACGAAAGCAAAACCGTCCTTGACACCACCCGCTCCCCCCAGAACATTTCCAACTCCTCTCTCCTATCCACCACTTCCAGACTACTCTGTTTCCATCAGTCATTTCCTTCTCACCCCCACCAGAACTTCTCCTCCGACTATAAAAACAACTTACATAACCCCCCCCCCGACCGCCTCTCATTTTTAACCCCATAGTAAGATAATTATAAACACCCCCAAACAAAGATCAGTACGCTCCAAAACTCCGCCTCCATCACCATAACATAAAATAACGGTTCCCAATGACAAAAAATACACAATCAAGCTATAACATAACAAATCCACATAAAGACCCGAAAAACCCTTCATTTCCACCCCGCCTTCTTCACAAATAACCAAATTAACCTTTCCAACTCACTCTCCATATCCATTACCCATCCCCTCACCCGAAATCCCCAAACCCGACCCACAAACACCCAATGTTCCAATTCCACACCAAATACTAAATTCGCCTTTTCCCCCAAAAACTACCAATTACTTCCCATACCAACACACGCCTAACACAAACTCCATCTAAGCTAATACTAACCAGCCCACAAGATCCCAACCACAAGAAACCCCCTCGTGCCTATAGTAAAAACCCTCAACCAACCCCAATATTATCACCCCCCCCCGTAAAATCCCTTACCCCACCCTCCTCTGACCCCCACATAAAGCAACATAAATACCTCTCACACTAAACCCCATATATTCAGAATGCACCTATATACACCTCTCAACCCCATCACGAAGCCCAACGATACCCCCAATCTAATTCTACAAACTTTCCAACCTCACACAACAACCCACACAACACAACAGACTCTCTGCCCTACCCCCATCATCCCAAAAACACAATAACAACCCCTACTTATATAAAAATACCCTACCAATAAATACCAACGACGTAATAGAATGAACTTTCCCATCACATTTCTCCACCCCCACAAACAATTAACCCAATCCCCCCTGTTGTAAATAACCCACACACTTTTATGCACCACCCCCACCCTCAACATCCTACTTGACCACAACCCATACCCCACATAACCACTCAGGTCCTTAAACAACTTACAAGACGATCACTCCAATATAGCCACCGACTATAGTCAAAATTAAACAATAACCAACACCACTGCAGATTTAATCTACCAGAACCCCCATCTACTTAGCATCCCTTATTCCCCTCAACCCACACCGACCACATCATCCATTCCTTAACTCACTCATCCACAGGTTTCCTAAAAACTCTACTAACGCCAGTGCCAGTGGTAACCAACAAAAAAATACCCACCCTTACCTCACACCAAACTCCAAACACGACCGCATCCGGCCACGCCATACGTCCCTACACTCCCCTTACAAAATTGAACTGAATATGTAAATACGTTTCCCTCGTAACTAACCAAAAATACAAACTACTCACCCAAATTTGTACCACCACAACCTTCATCACGCTCAGCCCGGCAGGCCCAATTCCAGATACTCAACAAATTCCCCATCCCGCCTGAATTAGTTGCGCCAAAACTATGACCAAAATAACTAAACCCTATCTCTACCTATATCGAGATATCGATCTCTATTAACCTCCTCAATCTCTCTAATCATCAAAAACCAATGCATCCCCAGATAAATATATAATTCAATCGACCCCACCCCCCCCCACGACCCCCGCACATACCTCGAGCCCCAAATTAAGAAAAACTGAGCCACAACTACGCCCTCCCTCACTACTAAGACCCCCAAACCACCCCCCCCCGCCTCACGTTACCACCCACCAAAAAGCACCCCCAAAAGAACATGTCAAACAAATCTTGACAGCATCGGACATCCCGCTCCTCACCACTCCAAACTTAACGACACTCCCTTAGTCTGTGTGGTCAGCCCACCCAAAACAAGACCCACCTAGTCATCATATCTAACACGGCACGTCTATTTTTCGCCATAGAAAACAATACATCTCCACAACAACCACTCTTATGCCTACATTTCCTCTCGCTGGCCTCCCCCTCCCGAAAAACTCCCCCCATATCACTATCCCCACCACACCGAGCTTCTCTAGATCCTATAAAAAGATAACTAGCAATTAACAAAACACCAAAAAAACAAAAACCTACCCACATCCTCGCCCCCCCCACCCCCTTACCTTGAACCAAAACACTTCAACATTCACAATAACCACACCCTCCACCCACCACAAAAACTAACATAACGTTAAAGCTTAAACTTGCTAATCATCATCCCACAACTTTCCCCCCCTCCCCCCCACAAGAAGTTCCCGCCCCGTAAACAACTTATTAAAACGAATACCCCACACCTAAGACCAACAAATTTTCCCCCTCGCCCCACCAAACCACTAGTCCAATCCACACCCCACCCGTTGTCCATACCCATGTATACAACATATTTCTTGTAACTAGATCTACCCACTCTCCTAGCCCGTTCCCTATACCCCCCAAATACATAGTTTCTTTTTCTTTATTTACACACATTCCTTCCATTACCATATTACATTCCTATATTTTATTCTTTTCTTGTATTTTATTTTAACCCACCCGCCCCCATCATCCGCGTATACAATTTTATGTAAAGTTTTATTGTTTATACCCACCAAATTTTCACCCTCCCTTATACTTTTATTTATTTTACCATGTAATAATAGACTGATAATCACATAAACAAAAAACCCAGAGAACCCCATCAATATACCAAAAACCCACCTTGATAACAAAATCCCAACTCCACTTCTAACCATCCACAAACTTCAGAATATTAGAACACAATCCATATCCTAACATACCTCAACCCAGTACTCGAAAATTGCCTGTCTATTACAAACACAAGTACACAGTCACCTCCTTGCAAATCCCCCATCTCCAAAGCACCTACAGGAGATCAAGTACAATGACCCCAGCCAACTCCCACACTCTAAACCTTTGTATAAATACGTGGAAAGGAACATATATCTAAGTTCATCTTGACCTATATTATTCCAAAAATATAACTATACCTTAGACTATCAATCACACCAAATGAATGTAACTACACGCACCACCCCAACCCCCTATTTATCTCCACCAATACCAAACATTACCCCCGACTAAAAACAACTGATTACCAAGAAAATGCAAACCCCTCACACCCCACCTCCCTTAAAAACCTAAACCCCCCTCTTTGACCCCCCACCCCAATCATAATCCCCTCTCAGCCACTATCCTATTCCAGACCTCCTCACCCCTCCCAAACTTCAAAAAAACAATAACCCCCAAACCCCCCTCATTATATCCTAACCAGCCCACACTCCTACACACTTCCCAGCGACCCTGCAACATTAACAACATGTCTAACTCACACCCCCCACATCCCCCAACCTAAACAACGCTTCACACACAAATACACATCCCCCCCTCTCTCACTTCCATTCCCCTCCCCCATCCCATAACGCCCGCTACACATATCCCCCAATAAAGAAAACCGCCCCACAAACACCCAATCTAAACCCACCCTAATCCCCCTCACACACTAAAAATTCAGTAACCGACTACCACTCCCCCCACCTCCCCTCCGTACAAATTCATAATCTCCCCACTCCAATACCACTAAACGGCATATCCGAACCCACCCGACAAACACCATTCAAACATCTAAAACCCCAAAACTATACTGTGCAACCCCAAACCAAAAACAAATAAACACTAACCCAACCCCTAAGACTCACTCAAGAAACTATACACAACAGAAGCACCACGAACATCAACTAATAACCTCCAACCACCATCACAAAACCTAATCACCAACCCCAAAATACACCAGAAAGTCCCCTGAAAACAAACATACCCAACCAACCAAAAAAAACACACCAACTTCCCCCAACCAACCATTACCTACAACTCCCCCCCCCCAAACTACATAGCACCGTAAAACAACACCCCACACCCCCCTACCCAGGTAACACCAGACCGTAAAGTCAATAAGTTCCCCCAACTGTATTAAAACATATGTAAAAAAAAAATACCCCGCAAAATTCAATAAAAATATTTAGATATTCAAAACAACTCTATAAACTTTAAAATTGTTTCTCAATCCCAAACAATCGTACAGGGTCTTTTATTATAACTTATTGATTATACATTTATAGGATTTTCATGTAGTATATGGTCTGTTAGGATAAATATTAATTCAATATATGAATCCAGTTAATGTTAACATGGACTGCTCAACAGTATAAGCTTAATCCACACCATCATAGTCGTACGCCATAACCTGGTTGTGTTACGCAATTCTTTCCAGTAGGACAATTTGAAACGTAGGATATTACGAGTACATGGCAGAAAACACTTAGTTTTATTAGCAACCCCTACTTTTTATCTTCTAAGCAATAATAAAAGAGACATATTTCTTTGCTATTCTTGAAGCTTCATGAATAGATTCTTCCAAATTCCCTGCTCCGGTCCTCGTATGTACTCTATCCGTGATTGCCCTTTTTCTGGACCACCTTAGCAGTAGTATTGACATAAGACATCTGGATTGAAATTAAAATATGAAAAATATTTAAAATATGCACCACGCCATTCTAGCAGGAATATTTTTATAACATGAAAATCAATATGCTTTAAATTGTGTTTATTTAGATTTAGCATCTTCACCTAAAAAATAAATTTTAGTGACACCCGTGACCTGGTCCTGGAAGACCGTGCCCCCCGATAATTACTACGATGGATATGGTTTAACCCTCCGCACATTCTTAGGGAGATGTTTTAAAGATATGATGCTCTTGTGGATGGTTTTGTACGAGGTTTGAGTGAGTCTCTAATAATCTTTTTGATGGCTTGAACTAAAATTTTGCATGAGAGATATTTTTAGGATTACCTCTTTGATGACGTAGGATTGTATTGCTAATTATCTTGCAAAGGTGGAGAGGAGAATGTGGGCTGTGTCAAATATAGGATCTGATTGGCTTGTGATCTATTCTATCGCGTCCCCCCATTGTGTTTAATTAAGGCCGTTTAGCTATAACTTTGAATGTCTTGTTTGATGTGAATTACGTGTATCGTTAAAACAACAATAGGAATAAAACGTTTAAAATCATCTAGAAAATAACATTATTTGCTTAGATTGACGGGAAGATTAATGAAAACATGGCCCCATATTGAGCGCCATAAGATACGTTTCCAGAGTGAAACACATTCAAAAATCGATACTCTGTCCTCCAAGCGAACAAACCACTGACGATGAGTAAGATATACAGTGTTATCTGCTGTATATCATCCTGTATTCTTCAGTTTAGCAAGTAGAAAGGAGAGTTTCACACTTTCGACAGCCAATAAAAATCAAACATCTATAATACTGTGCGTTTTCTCAAATTCATGTCTCTATGAATGTCATCTGTGCTATCGCTGGAACCAAAACTTGACTAATATGTATTTATAATATTGTTCTGTCTGAGGCATGTAGTAATTTGATAATGCACGATTTTTTAGACATTTGAAAGGGCGGAAAAAATGTTTATTGGTCAAATGTTTGGCTTCTGATGTGGGGTCGTAAATTGATTCGTAGCTTCCATTAACACACCTAGTGATCCGTTCAGTTTATAATTTAAACTCAAAAACAAATAACATTTATTCCGAGATAGAAATATAACAACAAAGGTGCCAAACATTTTTTAAATTTTTCTGTGTCTATAATAAATATATACCATGTTTTAAATGTTTACATATGCAATATTTACATGTTGTTTGTAGTATGTACATATTAAGTTACTGTTGTGAAACACATATTTCAAAGTATTAATTAGGTTAAATAATAAGATTAAAAGTGTAGCAATTGAACTTTCAGGAAAATAGCACTTATTAATGATAAGATAGAATACTTCTAAAACCTCCTGCAAACAAAGACAAACGCCCGAGGGATGAAGGACCTTCCCCGTGCGCAGTAGTTACGTTGAACCACTTGTCTCAGAGTTGTCAGAGGTTATCAGTGACTGTAAGTGAGATCAAAATTTACTAAATGACCTAAAAAACATGAAGTGACAAGTCAAACCAATAAAATGACAATCAAATTAAAAATAGTGTTTACGTAATTCATTGGTTGAATTCAATGATAATTGTGTTGCTTGGGCTTATGCGTTACAACTGATTTAGTAACCTATGTGTATTATAGTATTCTATACATATAAATACACTATATTTACGGATATAGAAGTATACGTACTAACTTCAAGCAATGTTTTATAACAATAAACTTCATATAAATTACAAGTTTTATTTACTATAAGCCCATAAATATTTTAATAACTACAACTTCACAAAACAAACCTAACCATTATAAACTTTGCTATTAGTTTGAAGAGGACTTGACAACTACGAAGGTCGTAAGTTCAATCTAAGCCACAGAACAGTTGACAGTATGGCGAACTATTGACTAAGTCAACTTAACCTCTAATTAAAACTGTTGACTCGAAGGAACTCTTAGTCTTGGCGTCTTGACTAACAGTTGATTTAATATTTATTGTTACGAAAGGAAAGTTCAGTCTTCATAATGTTGACCATACTTTTCTTACTGATTATTTCATTCTTTTCGTAAATAACTAAATTAAATAACAAACCGATCCTGTTTGAAATTGTTATAATTAATGTATCTTGCTCGTTTGAAATACAAATAAATAAGTATGTAAAATGTTGAATTCTTTTTCGAAGCAATTATTGATATACTGTGGTTTTTCATAACAAAATGACTAGTGTTATATAGAGAAGAATGGGCGTATAGAGTGCTTTCAGTGTAGTTTCAATATTTTACTTTCAAAATAAAATATTACAATTTTAATATAAATATGAGAGTGAGATAATTGGTAGCTATTTTTCAATAAATACGTTTTTCGGATGTAATTTCTAGATTTTCCGTATTCGAAAATAGTAAGGAATAATATTTTATACAGACAATCTATTTGTTTCTGTTGGACTCTTCCATCAGTAGTTACTGGTATACAACTGACTTACAATAATTTTAGGAAGATTTATACGTGATCATTGGTATTTGTTACATATTTTAAAATAATCTTTAAATAGAATAGTAATAATAATTTCAATAACAATTTGTAAACCATGTTTTGAAATTTTGTTAGCACATAAAATTTTTTTTATAAACCCCGTAATAAACAAGGTTTTTTGTTAAACCTTTTGGTTATATTAAATACTTTCAGTTAAGTGTTTATTACACAGAATAAACCACTTATAGTTGACTATAAATGGAAAAAATCACCTTTAAACTAAAAAAGTCCTAACAATCTTTAAATACTAAATCAAACTCAAAATATCAAAAACTCCTAACATTTAAATTTCTGTTAAAAGTTCAAAAATACATACAATATATAATGAAATTTACAATGTTATAATCATTGGAAATCCCCCAAAAAATCTAAAAACATATTTGCTTTACGTGGAAAAATACACGTTGAAAGTTGTACAAGTTTTAATGGAGGGAGTAATAGACGGGAATAAAAAAAACTATTAGATATCATGTCTCTTAGCATAGTCTGTATGATTGTAGCTATAATCACATATCTATATCATATCTTAACCTATTAAATGGTAGCTTACATGTGATCTTACATAGCTTATGTGACGAGAAATGTGGGGGACCCACTCTTACACGTAGATCCCTTATACATGTAACGCATTAACGTCTTCCACATCCATGATATAGCCTACCCACTTATATATTAGCATAAGTATAGAAAATTACTCATTACTGTACAGTATTAAATTTTAGCCTCGTCAAGCGTTTTACCAGTTAATGTTTACCAACTGTACAGGAATTATGTAGATTATCTAAACAACCATAGGATCTTAAACATGCTAAATATTTATATACCTGATATTCGTCAAAATCATCCAAATGACCTTCAGCTGATTTCAATACTCCTTTGGCATATTGTCATTATCATCAAATATTACTATACCTTTTTACAGTTGGTCAAAATTAATGACGTATGCTCACAAATTATTTGAAATTAAAATATTTAGCACAATTATTTCAAATATCTTGCCTTATAATTTACATTGCATAGTGAAACCTAAAATAAATATTATTAAA
The DNA here is from genome assembly GCA_035578905.1 of Stictocephala bisonia. NCBI lineage: Eukaryota > Metazoa > Arthropoda > Insecta > Hemiptera > Membracidae > Stictocephala > Stictocephala bisonia. The sequence goes on along the minus strand of JAQJVL010006780.1, from coordinate 1,960 downwards.
AAAATGTTAGCTTTTAATTATTAATTTTTAACCATGAATTAACATCTATATTATAAATACAACTGATTTTAAAAAATACCTCATGATTAGTTACATAAAATATATGAAAAATTACCATACAACATTTTAGCTACCCTACCTTGGATTTTTATTCAGCCAGTCATTCAGTGCGTGAATGTTATTTTATATGTATTTATTATTATTTTAAAGAGATTAATAATAATTAATAAGTCCATTCAATATCTTTTAGGAAAGGTATAGCAGCTTTTCTGTTCAATTCATGCGGTAAATTCAATTTGTTTCATTAGAACAGTTCGTAAATATGTAAAGCATGTATAACAACAAGTTCATTTAATTAGATTCCTTGTCATGTTTTCTTTATTATCATGTTTAATACTCTAATATTAAAATTTTCAAAATATTGTTCAGTATTCCATGAAATTATGAAAAGAAACATGTTATATTTATACGTGTCTGCATAAAAATAATATAATAACTGTACATTTTGTATACCTGTTAATACTAGAAATATAACATTACAGTTAAATTTAATAATTATTTATTTTTGTATGTTTATCTTTCAGTAATAAATGAATAGAATGTATATGAACGACAAAGTACCCATTATCAGCTTAACAATAAAACGAATTTTATAATTTGGTCTTGCATAGTATTTTAATAATTATCTTTGTTTCCAAAATAATTTATTATCATAACAATGTAAATTATGCGATCTAAAGTAGGAATGATTCAAATAAGTTTAGAAAAACCCGTAATTAATAGTCCTAATACGAAATGGACCAACATTCACTTTTAAAGTACAAGGAAGTATACATTAATTCATGTACAAAATGTACATTAAAGCAATGCACAAAACATGTAAGTTAGGTAACTGTAAACAAATAAATTTATATGAGGGATGTTCTAGAATAAAATCCAGTAGGAATGTAAATTGAAACATTTCAAACTGATATTAAAATTAGTTTATCTATTTACTTACAGTTTTTGTTGTTCTTCAATAAGTAATAAATAGTTGAACAAACTCTAATGGAAAATAACGTTAACTTGTTCCAACAATCCTATTGGTATAGAGAGCCATTTTGTAAAAATAACGTTTATGAAAAACAGAATTCCCTCTTTAAGTGTTAATGTTTAATATCAATTGAGATTGTTATTAAAATACAAATAAAATTTACAAACATATATATATATATATATTTGCAGTGTAAGCATTATACATTAATAAATAAATAGTTTTTTAATTAGCATAATATGTGTTGGTAGATACATAGTACAAGTAAACATCACACAACACAACATTTATTACAATATAAGCACAACATGCACGAATATTACAATACAAGTACAAAATGCACGAATATTATGTGATCGATTTCGGTGGACCACGCCCAACTTCCTCAGACCAGAGGGATTCACAAAAGAATTGATAATCGTGTTCAACAACTGAATTTAATAGGCCTATGATCACGTGACCCCATTGGCTGGAATCGTCAAAATGGCGGCTGTTGTGATATTATTGGTTAATTCCTATTGGCTGTTACTTCTCTTCTTTTACTCGCTGAAAATACATTATTTAAAACTATTTTGGAATCAAAATTAACCTGTTTCGGAACTAATTTAATTAATAATACAACCTTTTTCTTAAATAGCGGATATAATAAGTAGGATGAACGTATTAAATCTCAAGAGTTTTCTTAAGCGTACCAGTTTCATAGTAACGAACTACATTATGTTTGTTTATTTATACAATAATATTTAAATGTTCGTAAACAGAAAATAACTTATATGCAATATTACTAACAATACTATTTAAAACGTATTATTATTCAACAATTTATTACATTTATACTGACCATGGAAGGTCAGTGGATAGGAATTTGGACCATGGACTGCACCATTTTGACTAAATGGGAATTAAAATTTAAAAAAACCCCCCCAT
>JAQJVL010006779.1:0-27220 GCA_035578905.1 Stictocephala bisonia | reverse complement strand
ATAAAGCAATATTTTTTCCATTAGATGTAACTACACATAAGGCGTGATCAAAGATGAGACAGTAAGAAGGATATATTACTGTCTCAGTAGGTTAAACCTAACAAAACTGTAGTTTCAAAAATATCTAGAGAGACTTTGGTTGAACCAGGAAAGTCACTAATTTCATCTGAGAAAGGCATGTGAGGTTGCAATGATAAAAATTAAACTCAAAAAGCAGGATATCTATGTTATGGGCATCTACAGAACACATGGTAAGTTGAAAGTTTCTCTTAATGTTATTGCTCAAATGCTTCAATCAGTGCCAAACTGGAAAAGCCCTACATTCTCTTGGGCGAACCATCACCATCAACTGTCTTTTCTGTTGTTATAAACACATGTTAATGAAATGAAAATTGTTTGTATTGGGGAAAAAATTAGGACTATTAAGTCCTCTCTGCTACTTAAACCATTGCGGATCAAAGGCGTGGCCTTCACGTTCAACACAGACTGGACTGACAGCTCAACGACGTGACATTGCGGAGCTTGTTGTTTACAGTTGCGTCACTTGGGCCTCAGGATCAATGTTATCACTGTTACAATGCACCCATATGTTTGTCTCCTTATCTTATCCCTGTAACCGTTTACAGTTGACTGCTGTCTCGACTACTTGATATTAGTTTGGGTAGTTTAGTCCTTGCGTTAGATCATATCGTTAGTCCTAATTGTGCGCCCTGCTACGCGATCCGAAATGGGTTAACCCCAACAATAAGTCACACTGTAGTATTGGACATAACAGGATTTATCATGTTTGCGCTCTTAAAAGTCCTCACATGGAGAGTGACTCACTGTTCTATTGCTGATATAATGGGCCTATTCACAATTTTTTATGGAAAAGGAAGAGTGTGACTCCTTCCTCTAATGATATTACATTATGGGATTCTGTCAAAATAATTTTGGACTGTAGGATAATTTTATGAAGGAAAGAAATAAATAAAAGAAATAGTCTCTTATTAGGAGCGAAGTTAGGACTATAAAGTCATCTCTTCCACTTAACCCAAGAGAGTTGATTCCCTGATCTGAATACCATAAGTGATGAGTAACAGTATAGTTAAACCTCAAATGTTTGTCACATTCCTGCTTTCAATTTCTATAATTTACTAATCTTTCAAATGAAGATGACTTGTAAGCACAGTATTCAACAAATGACAAAGATACTATTAACAGTGTACATACACTTCACTGTTCATTGAATTATAAAATAATTTAACGTTATCACCTACAATTTGTCATATGATGGGGTCTATTGTAATAATAGTCCACAACAAAATTAAGTTTGATAATTATTAACTTACCAAATTTAATTATTGTTGACAGAAATACAATGACTTCAGGCTGTAAGACCTGCCAAATGTCCTCACGACTCATGTTCTTGAAGCTGCCTGCTGATCTTTCTAATGACTGTAATGATTCTTCAGCTTGGAGTAACTGATTTGTCAACTGCCTGAGGTCAAGCTGAAATAAAGAGAAATAATGAGATGACTTAACAAAACATTATTCGTTATATATACTTTTTTATGTTTCCCCAAAAGGAGGGCTTAGCTAAGAGTTTGAAATTGAAGCGAGAATACTGCATAAGACATACACAGAAATTTTTCAGTTGGTTCTCAGTTTGCCAAGTTTGTTGAAATTGAACACTGACCACTTCAATTGTTAGTTTTTGGAACAACTAAAACTAAAAAGTTAAAGTTTTTAAAAGTATTTTTATTTGTTGGTTGTTGGGAATTAGCTGTAGTAAATGTAATTTTGAATGAATTTTTTTTATAATGTAAATGTGAATGTAAAAATGAAAATTTTTATACTATTTAACTTTTCACTTTTGAAAATTATGCAAAGCAAATACCTTTATGATAGTTTTTTGTTAAATATTCACTTAGAATGATGTGTTCTATGATGGAAAATGGCAAAAATAGCTACCTGGATGCATAATATTCTAGTCATTGGCATTTTGACATTGCGATAAAAATTATTGCACAATGTGTTTGAATATCATGCACACTTTCACTCCCATTTTCGGTTATATAAAGTTCTTCCCTGTATATAACCGAATATAAATATTACAAATCAATTAATTATAGAGGAGTGCTGAAAAGTCTTAAAACGGCCTAAACATAAAACTTTGTACAGTGACATTGACTACAAAATTGAACTTTTTGATACAATCAATTCAAACTCTTCACCACCTCAAAGGGATAGATGGATGAATGGTAAGGGGTCGATGGAAAATCTTAAATGCAAGCATAGGTCTATGTGCATACCATTTTTAAGGTCTTAATTGGTAGAACATCATAACACGAATTAGACCTCAAAAGAGTAATCTTAAACAAAATAACAGTGCTCAAAAATTTCAATACTGATCTTTTGTTCAAGTTCAAGAATGGCTTAATTTTATTGTAAACATATCAGATGAAGCTACAAACATGATTACTGTACACAAACACCTACATTAAGATGTATTTAGTGTACTGTGATTCTTCTATGGGAATGGTCCATGAGGAGTGAATAGAAAGGTTTTAATGTAAGCATAGGTTGATATGCCCATCATTTTAAAGGGCTGGTCAAGCAAAGAAGAATGCCGCAAACCGCATTTCAAAAGCTTTACCCGTTACAAAATGGTGGTGGTTCAAAGATTTTAAAAGTAAACTGTAAATTTAGCTGAAAATTCAGGAAGTTGCTATAGTTAGTTTAATTTCATATTAAAAATTTTTATTAGTCAGTAACAATAGAAACACAAAATCGACCTATGCTAACATTTCAGATTTTCCCCTGGCTTCTTACGGGCCATCCCCTTGAGGTGGTGAAGAGCTACTGATTGATCAAAAAGTTCAATTTTATGCCCTATGTCACTGTAAAAAGTTTTATGTTTGTACATTTATGAGTACAGAAGATATTAGACAATTTCAAGACTTTCCAGCACCCCTGTACACAAATAATTACATGCACACACAAAAATAATGTAATGCATTATGGTGGAGTGACTGGAGAGAGGGTGGTCCATAGTATGGACTCTCGATGTCCATTTTACCATCCATACACGCATAGAGGTACTGACTCACCCAACCACCCATACTTGAACAGTATTGACCCACCCACTCACCTATACACATACAATGATACTCATGCTCAAGGTCTCACTGCTTGTCTCACTGAGATGCAAATTTATCTTCTGAACTGTCTTTAGATTCTAACCAGGGATTAGAACTGAACGCAGTGGATGATGGTCGAGAACAAAATATAACACATTTACATAAAACTACATTATAACAGTATACACAATGCAATAATACTGCTTGAGGTGAAAACGAACATGACCGTAAATTTCTACCAGTATCCATGCACATGCTAACATAAGATTATTTAGTAACTATGGATGCAGGCAGCACACCTACCCTATGAAAAACATGGTGGCAACAACCATTTCTAGCTGCAGCAAATGTACTAAACGGATAAATTATTGTATGGAGTATGTATATTTTTAGGAAAGGAGTAAAAAATATGAAACTTGAGTTTTCGGAAAATTCAAGAAAACAAACTTTGAACATTATTTTATCATTAAAGGATTAATGTTTTAATAAAATATCGTTGATAGTAAAAAACTTTTAAATGTAATCAGTTTTGTTCAAGTACTGAACAATTCTAACAATAAGTTGAATTGAATTGAATTGAATTGAACAATCATTAGTAGATCTAATAAATATGATGCTAACGTTTCAGTAAACATATTTATCTGTAAAAAGATCAGTATTATTTTATCATATGACAAAAGAATTTTAGTTTAGGCAATAAAATTATTGTTGTACTGTTTTGTATATTTATTTTTTGGGTGTTTCTAATCTCAATATAAAAAATTCAAAACTATGTATTCATTCATCACAAAATCTCCAGAACCGGTTAGCAGGTTTAGGTGAAATTTGGAGGAAGTTAGCTTTTGTATAGTAAAAACTACTAAGAAAGGATATATATAAGTCGTAACATTGGCTTTAATATTCTAATTTATTTCAAACAATTGATATAAAATAACATAAACATAACACAAATTATTAGCCAGTTTGGTTTTCATGGTGAAATGTTTAAGGTCATTACATATAAAGTTTCCTCGCCTGATTTATAAATTTTTACAAATAAAATCCACCTTTAATTCTTTAATAATTTTTTCTACAATGACACGATTGCGAATCATGGATTGAAGGATACGCAAGCTTAGAGAAATACCCCCTAGCGAGGCAAGGGCTGTCAGCTAGTATGATATATTTCTAACAAAGATTGTGTTTTCTTCTTATGGGCTGATAATGTCATAATAAGCGAAATGTGCTTATTTAGAAATTAAAAATTATAAAAACAAGAATATGCTCTACATTATTAAACATTTTGTTATTTGTTTTAGTACATTATAGATATAAATTACTTATTTTTTCATACAGTTTTACTTAAACAAAAACACATATTTTTTATGAAGAAAAAAATGTTCATTTCCAATGGCTATAATTTTCCTATGCACATTTTAAAACAAACTATGGATATATTTATATTTTCTAAAGAAAAATGAACACGATTACATCCCCAATTCCTTCGTCAACATTATGGTCAGAATGGTCACAGTAGATTTGTTTATCATCAATATCTCTCAATACATTATCATCAGACACACTGACTTTTATTCAGTAAATCTATTTTATCGATTGAAAAACATCTTTCTTATTCTAAATGCTACACTAGTTATGTTTTACAAACATTTAAAAGCAACTGATCTTTATTGCCACATAAATATTACTTACCTGGTGCTCATAAGTTATAATTAACACCACAAATTCTTAATGGATGGAATTTGGGAGAAACAGCTGGGCACCAGCCACAACTAATCCCACCACAAAACAGCTGACACTGCCAGCTCTCCCACAGGTGGTTAGTGAGCAGCGTGTCAGCTGTAATAGTTGTTCAAATTATCCTACGAATTATAACTCCTTCCATAGTCATGTACGTTAAAAATAGTGTCCAAACTAAAATTTTTACACTTTTACTTTTACTAATATAACTATCTTATATTCAAAAGCTAAACATATAACATAGGATGAATGTCTTTGTTTTCAATAAAATAAAAGTATGATGGAAGTACAGTAGTCTCTCATTAATCCAACACAATGCAGACCAGGTATGTGTTGGATTAGAGAAAAAGTCGGATTACTGGAGTTCCATTGAAAAACATGCTTAAATTACATAATAGAATGTATATTGTAACTAAAAAATCAATTTTTACAATAAAGATTCACAATAGTTTCAAAGTAAGAAAAGTGTAGAACATCAGTTGAAACAGTATTATAATATAACACTGTTACATATGCATGAAAAATAAGTTAAAAAGCTTACAACAGTCATTAGCGATAAACTAAACTGACAACTGAGTGAAGTGATGTTTCAAAATACAACACAGTAGAATCCAGCCCACTGATAACAAACTGGTCCTCACCTTGTCCCATCCCCACACAGACTACCTTTACCCAAGATATGTACAAAAAATATTATTTCCAACAGTTGTGGTCTTCAAACTAATTAGTTGACAACAGTAACATTGTTTACTTTTACTTCCTGGACCAGCTATTTCCCTTTCTCTCTAACACACATCAACACACAGTGACTATAATGATGACACAGGCATTCCCCCCAGACTGCCTTTGTCTACTGACCGGATTACTGGAGGGGGGGGGGCGGACTGGTGCAGGGCCGGATTATAGAGGGACTACTGTATCTACAAATAGTCCATAAAGGTTAAATATATCATTATGACTAACATGATGTACGTATTTACGTATAATCAACATCAATCGATATTCTCTGTACACATTTAAATAATGGTAAACTCATAAGAGAGTTCTCGATTACTTTACAATAAATTAGAATTGAATAGTTACTGTATGATTAAATAAAGATTTTTTTTAGCAACAATTTTGTACTTGATAAAAATTTGCTGTAGTTTTCAAAAGCATACAGCTATGGTTTTAACTTAAATTTTAGTTGTAAACAATTTATGTTTTCTGTGTTATATAGCACAAGAAGGATTAAAACTTGTTTTCATTTACAAAGTGATTTTTCAAGTTAGCATACTGTAAGATTATCAATAAAATTAAAGACAAGTAGTGATCAGTGGTTTTAGTATTTGGTTTTGAGTATGGGTCCCCCAGGCCTATCCTTTTTACTTACTATTAAAAGACTTTCCTATCCATCAAGTTTGACCTATGAAAAAAATGCTGACCTTTAATTCTTTGTGCTGGTGATATTAGTTTTATTGATTAGCAATTTAACTATTTTTGGACGATTTTTTAAATTGGTTGACCAATTGATTTCTCTATCAATTTGGTTCAAATCCATTGCCTTCTTATTAAATGTTCAACATAATGTTTTTTTTTTTTTTTTTTTTATAAATCATTTTATTCCATCAAATTCACCCTGTATTTGCTATTTTAGTTTTGTCAAGTTTCTCACTATGGTTCTGATTACAAATTAAAGTTTGGGTTCTCATACTGATCAGTTTCCTATTAAACCACAGAAGTATTAATCTTCTAGTTTATACACACATTAGGAGAGCATATTTTCATTAATTAATGAGACATGTCTTAATAGTTCATGATCTTATAGTCACAATAGCTACTCTCATTGCAAACTTCCAATTAAATTCTTTCCACAATGCAAATCTCATTTTAGTTACAGTACAGTCCATCTTTTAAAGCCTATAAATATTTAAGCCTGTTAATTACAAATTTTTCTAAACAGACATTTTTTAACTGTTAATAGTTGTTTATTAATACTTTTTTATACTTTCTTGATGAATTCTTTCAGATCAAACAGTCAAATATTAGGTGGCCATATTGATTGTATTGTTTCAATCAGAAGTGTTATTAAAATAAATTGTTTGTACAGATTGTACAATTGTTTTGGCTAATCATTAATATTATATTTTACTAACCCGAATAACTTAGCTTTATTTTACCACTGGGCGATACCACTGAGGATATCACATCACAGCATGGCAGAAACGTCTGATTATCTTGTAAATATTGTAGATAACATCTTAACGCGGTTGTCACCGGAAAATATAGATTCTAGTTATGACACCGGCCTCTTAGGCCAAAGTTCTAAGATTAGCTTTATTTCGTTGTTTCCGTTACTATGAATTAAGTTTGATTTTGTATATTTATATGTTTGTTTGTATTGTAATTATATCAAACTAGTACATTAGTTTTATATACTAACAATAAGTCACTTCTTGCTTGGTACCATACTGATGTTACTGAAACTACAGAGAGGTCGTGTTAGTCCGAGCCCTTCAGTAATCTGATCACCTGCCTGGCACCACTTACATGTCGAGACAAGTCGATAAAACAGTGTACTTGTGTATATGTGTGTACTAGTGACTTAGTTTTTTTTTTTTTTTTTTTTTTTTTTTTTTTTTTTTTTTTTTTTTTTTTATTATTTTGCAGGCTTACTTTGTGTACTTATTTTACAGGCAAACGTACTTTGTGTATTTTTATGTTGTTTTTCACACTTCTGAATTTCATTTTTGTACTATAACAAACACTGCAACTGAGTGAATCTATTATAAATAGTTCTCATTTTTATGAGTCCTTGATAATCTGTCTTTTTTCGTAATCCGACTACCTCACACAAACAAATAGTCTGACCTCATTATCGCTACCTCAATGTACTTATATAAAATTTTTCTAAATATGAATTTTATCCTTGTTTTAAATTTATTGTAACCTGGATAATTCTGTAAACTGTTATGTTACTGCCTCAGAGATCAACAAAAATACAGTACCATACTCCTAAAAAAAGACATTATCAAGTATTATTTTATTTATTACATCTATATTATGTAATAAATGTACCATCCAACTAATGTTTCTAGAAAACTCTGCATTATATTTTGACCTTTTTAAACAAAATTTGGTAATATTAGAGTTTTTAATGCAAGCATTATCTTACCACAACTCCATATGGGTTTTGTTCCAGAATAGTTTTTATAAGTGTGATAGCATTTTTACAAACACTACTGCTCTTGTCCAGCACTCTTTCCAAAGTCATATCTACAACTATTAGGAATTTGGATTTTGGGACAGCATTGTGTTGTACAATTTTTTGCCACAGCTGCAAAACCTACAACAATGCAAGATATGAAATAATAATTACTGCACAGTTACTCAGCAGTAAGTCAGCAGTCAGTCAAGCAATTAAGTCAGCTATGAAAAATGTATTAACTAAACTTCAAAATGTATAACATCTAAAGACTGGAAATCATTGCTTGTTCAAATAAATAATAAATTGATTTATCGATTTGTGCCAGTACATGTTTAGCCAATTATTTACTAGCAGTAACTTGTTCAGAATCAGTTCAGTCTATCCATGAAGATTAATTAGGTTTGTATGTCTGATCACGCTCATACCTGTACACATAGAACGACCACACAGAATGAAAACAAACTCTATTAATAATCACTTAACAACTATTTCATTAAAAAATATGTTATTTATAACTAAAAATTACCCGCATTAAAAGATTCAGCAATAAGTATTATTGATCAAAAATGTATTTAGTTCTTACTAATTCGTAATTTTGGTGCATCAGAATAATTCCAAGACATAAATTTTCCTGAAGCATCATGGTACTATCACATTTTAATCATGGCACAATTTAATTATTATATTAATTATTGAAACATTTTGACTAGTTATGCATCAAATTGCATCAATTTTTCTATGCATTTTGATGCATTGCACACCACACTATATGGAATGAAGGAATGTTACAATAATTAACATAATAATTAAATTGTGCCTAAAATTAAACAACTTGTATTTATAAACTGAACTAGGCTTAAATAATTGATTTCATGATAAAAATAAAAAATTCAATATTACTTTAGTTGCGAACTATTATTAAAGTTACAGTACACTCTTGATACTCCGACATTTACTAGTCCGACACGTTTGGTAGTCCGACGCCACATCAGATGACGTCACTACGCCAAAAGGGCGTTGGCCGCAGGCTTTTGTCTGTACACTGGTTCCTGGAAACGCTGTTGTGACATATTTTATCACGGCTGATAGCGCGGAAATTCTAAGAAGGGTGTACGTAGTGCATTCAGTTTATCTTAGAAATCATAACTCTCGTGAATTACAATGGACATTTGGTAATCCGACGTTTTTGTTAATCTGACACACCGTCGGTCTCTTAACTGTCGGATTATCAAGATTAAACTGTAGTTATTATCTTATTAACTAACCTATAAGTTAATTAATTATTTTGTGAAATTAATAATCTTACTACCATAAATATGCAAAAGAAACATAATGTACTGAATTTCAAATTAATAAAAACATATTTAAACCATCTATGTATAAACTATTTGACTATTGTTGCGTCAATCTCAATCCGCGAGTCAGCTGCCACAGGCGATGTCACACACTGGTGGTGGCTAGCTACTCTTCAAAACTTATACCTCACTTTTTTATCTGATTTTCAAAAATGAGATATCATTAGATTTGTAATTAATTTTTAAATAAATAATTAAATGTGTAATAACTTTTATATAAAGTACTTGTTTTGGAGTTATTGTGATTTAATATTTTAAACAGCCGCCATTTAGAATATTTCCAATAATTTAGTTTTTTGAACAAACCGTATTTAGATAATAGTTTTTAATGAAAAATACAAAATGGTGGCTAGCTGGTTAACAAGGGATTTTGGACCTTTACCTACGTTTATATGAAAATTTTTTTCTTATTTTGATTTAAGGAACGATATCTTCTAGTTTGGGAATATATTTTGGGGACACCCTGGATAAACGAGGATTGTCCATAATTAAAGGTCTCCAATACTTTTTCACATAGTAAACATCATTTAATTTCTAACCCAATTACAGATTTTGAAATCAAACAGTTAGCTCTTTGTCAATGTAGTTCCCGTCAAGATCAATGAATGAATCAATGAATTGGAGTCGCCCTGGAAGCTTTCTCATTCTCAAATCATATCACTCTCCCACCAACTCCCGCAGGAGGGAATCGTCATTTGAGATTTTCATTCCCCCAAGTGTTCAATCAAGTTAAGGAAGAATTAGGAGTCACTGCGGGCCAAATCAGGGCTGTATGGTGGATGGTCAATCATTTACCACTCAACTTTGGCAATGAGATCTATCGTGGTTAAGGCGAAGTGAGGGAGGGCATTGTCATAGTGTTACTTTTATCTTGTAAGATGCCTTTGTGTGCCCTTTGTCAGCCAACCACTCCTTTTGTTCTGTATAGCCCAACAAAATCTTGTCCGCGGTAGTCTTAGAGATGTTCTCTATCTTTTAGGCAATCTCTCACACAGGCATAAACCGATTCACAAGAATAAATTCCTCAACTTTAATTATTATATTGCCGAAACTATTGGATGGCCTCATCGTGCAAGTTTGTTCGTCCTTTTGCAAACCTCCTACACCACAAACACATATTAATTAAGTCTATACACTTTCCTCCATACACATTGGTCAACTGGTGATGGATTTCAAGTGGTTGACTCCTTAAATCGCAAAAATCTAATCACAGACTGCAATTTACATTTGGCAGGAGCGTCTATTTTCCCTTCTGTTGTTAACGGCTGTAAGCCAAGACTAAGCTTTGCAGAGAGGTGGGACTGGCCAAAATAAGGGCAGCACCGTGTCTCCAGGGAGGAAAACGGTGCTGTTGTCAGATGTACACTAGTTCGCTCTGTCGCAACAGGAGGTTATTGGAGACCTTAATTTACAGACAAGCCTTGCTACCATTATCAGCCTGATATCTATTACATAACCAAACATTTGAGCAAATCAATCACATCAATATGCAATAAACAGATCTAATATGCAGGCGTGGTGGCTCAGTGGCTGAGGCTTCGGACTGCGGAGGGCTAGGTCCAAGGTTTGAATCACCACTGAGCCAACGATCCTTACTTCATTCATTGAATAAAGTTCACGCACAGGCTTGCAAACCCACGTGAACTGGCGAGTGAAGTTTAAAAAAAATAAAATAAATAAAGCTACAAAAAATAATAGACATTCCCATTTTCTGCAATGGAAGAAGGCTTTGTTTTGAAATATTCTCAGTCCTGTGGTTAATAAAACATACCAGTAGAGAAAAAGGTTTATGAGGATTTTGTCTAGTTATATAGCTTACCCTGGAGCGCACAAAGGCGTTTGTATCTGTAGAGTGTTCTTGTAACAAATCTAAATATAGATCCCTCTGCTCTTTGCCTTTCTCATCCAAGTCATCATGAGAGAGTTGACTCAACAGGATTTCTGTCATCACAGATAAAACACAACATCGCATTGAATATGGCTGGAACATACAAACAGATTTATGCTATATACATATTATTAGTAATTTAGACAGATACAAATATTTTAAACATTTGAAAAAAAAAGCTTAAATGCTTCTTTTACTGTATCTTTTGTACATTTGTACAATAAACCTCAATAAATAAACTCTAGTGGCTATAACTTTTTACCAATGTTCAATAAATAAGTGAAAAAAACTTTTATTTTATTTTTTATAATCACTAAAACATAATTTAGTCTGGGCATTAACTATAAACAGAATATTACCATTGTACCTTCTTCCTAAAAAATAATGAATAATTAAAATATTTCGACTTTATTATAATAAAATAAATTAATGATATCTATATCTATATAAGCCAAATTGACTCACTCACTCATCACGAATTCTCAATAACTATAGCACCTACAATGCTGAAATTTGGTATGTGAGTTAATTTTAGGTCGTAGATGCTTGCTAAGAAACGGTTTTAAGATATTTTATTCCTTTTTATAATAATTTAGAAAATAAAAATTGCCATTTACACAATGTATTATAAATGTAAACAAATACCATCTGTAATATAAAGCACATGTGTTTACTATTACTAAAATTAAAATCATAAATATAATAAAGGAAAATTTCTAAATGCAGGTTGATGTGAATTAAATTTTGTAATCATCTGTAAAGTTATTATATTATGTTACCTACAGCTGAGATTTGAATGTTGTTGTGAATGTGCAAGGTTTTTGTTTGGTTATGTTCGGAAAGTGTAGTATCAGTATGATGTTTGTTTTTAGAATTAAAACTTTGAACAAAAACTGTTTAATAAGTGAAGATGAGTGAAGAAATAGTTTCCATTAATGGAGTACAGGTTCCGCACCGATTGGTTAAGATGCCCGGTGACAGCGCTTGCCTATTCTTTTCGTTGGCATTTCTGATCTACGGGGATTTATCAAGGTCTGCACAAATACGGGCCGACATTGTAAAATCATGTATCTATAAATTGGCAGAGGCTACAGGAATTCACTGAGGATGCATCTGGAGTCCCATATATTAACAGACTGGAGTACATTGCTGAAATGTCCCGGCCATACACCTTTAGAAATACTTGCGAGCTTAAGGCGGCTGGGGGGATATTCCCATTTAAGTTAGAGGTATTCCAAAATGGCATCCTTCGTGCTGAATTTGGGGAGGCCATTCAAGGAATCAATCGAGTTCGGTTCACGGGGCATCACAGACGTGGCCACTATGACGTTTTGATTCCGTTGGCACAACAGTCCGACAATTGAATTGGTCATCAACAACCGACCATCAATGATCCAATTGAATGTAATCCGAATTCTTCGTGCTTTGTGCCACAGCCCGACGAAACTTTTACATCTTCAACACCTGTTACAGGGCGAAGAGGACAAAAACGTAGAAAAAGATTTTCAAATTCAATAAGATCAAAACAATTAAAGGAAGCTAATAAAAATTATGTAAAAAAGAACCCTATTGTAAATAGAAAGTCAGTTAAAAAGTATGCAGCTAATAACCCTGATATAAATAGAAAGGCATCTGAAAAGTATGCAGCTAATAATCCCGATGTACACAGAAAGGCAGTTGAAAAGTATGCAGCTAAGCCTTGGACTAATAAGTCAATGAGCGGGTTTGAATATGACCTTCAGACTAATTATTCTAACGACAAGGTTGTTACTCTCGGATCTAGATCTCCCTGTGTATGGTGCTCTGCGCTTAAGTGGAACGATGAGGCACCTGGAATGTGCTGCAAAAACGGAAAAGTCCAGCTCCCGTCCGTTGAGCCCTACCCTGAGCCCTTACACAGTCTCCTCACTCATCAGCATCCAATGGCGGAGCATTTTCTTTCTTCTGCCCGAAAATACAATGGATGCTTCCAAATGACATCATTTGGAGGCAAAGATGTAAAGGAAGGTAACTTTATGCCAACATTTAAGGTGCAAGGGCAGGTATACCACAGAATAGGGTGCCTGTTGCCAGAACCTCAACAGAAGCCATCATTTCTCCAGATTTATTTTGTTGGTGATGATGACACCGAGAGCTACATACGCTGTGGTATATACAATGGTGTCAATGCTGAACTGGTAACCCAACTGCAAAAACTGCTCCATGAACACAACAAATATATACTGGATTTTAAAGTTGCAGTTGATTCTATTCCTCAGGACCAGAAGGATTTCCAAGTGTTAATTAAAGCGGATAAAAAGTCTTCTGGAGAGCACAGAGGTCGATATAATGCCCCCACGAATAGAGAAATTGCAGTTGTCATTGTTGGCCAAAACTTCGAGAAGAGAGACATTGTTATCAAAAGCAGAGACAACAGTTTGATACGGATCAGCGAGACGCACCGTGCCTATGACGCTCTCCAATACCCTTTGATATTCTGCCGTGGAGAAGATGGATATCAAATCAATATACCCCAGCATGATCCGAAGACCAAGGCTCCTCTCAAGAAGACCGTATCTGCGGCTGACTTTTACAGCTACAGTATAATGGAGCGTAATGGGCAGCAATGCTACATACTGTTGTTCCGTAACCTCTTCAACCAATTTCTGGTAGACATGTATGCAAAGATCGAGACTGAAAGACTTAATTGGATTCGTTTTAATCAAAAAAAGTTAAGAAGTGATGAGTATGTGCACCTAAAGGATGCCATGACAAAAACGGATGTACAGTTATCAGATATTGGCAAGATGATTGTCCTGCCATCATCTTTCACTGGAGGTGCCCGCTATATGCATGAGCGAACACAAGATGCTATGACATATGTGCGCCATTTCGGGCGGCCAGATTTGTTTATTACATTTACCTGTAATCCAAAATGGCCAGACATCGTAAATGTATTGAGACAAGGACAACAGTCTCACCATAGACATGACATAATAGCAAGGGTCTTTCATATTAAGGTGAAGCAAATGATTAAGCTCCTTACTAAAGGTTGCATCTTCGGCGTTACCAGGTGTCACATGTACACAATTGAATGGCAAAAACGAGGACTACCCCACGTTCATATCCTACTGTGGCTGGTAGAAAAAATAAGGCCTAATAAAATAGATAAAATAATAAGAGCTGAAATACCTGATCCCAATTTAGATCCAACCCTCCATGATATTGTCAAGACAACAATGATTCACGGCCCATGTGGACTTCTCAACAGGACCTCACCTTGCATGATTGATGGAGCCTGCTCCAAGAAATACCCGCGACCACTTTTGAAGGAAACTCAATCTGGTGAGGATGGCTATTCCCTTTATCGCAGGTGGTCCCCGGCAGATGGTGGTTTCACCGTTAACATAAGGGGTATTGATCTCGACAATCGGTGGGTGGTGCCATACAATCCTGTCCAGTCTCGGACCTTCACGGCACACATTAATGTTGAGTACTGTAATTCAGTTCAATCAATTAAATACATTTGCAAGTACGTCAACAAAGGCTCTGACCAGGCAGCGTTCACCGTGGAAGATCTGGATGAGGTGGCGAGGTACGAGACAGGACGATACATCAGCAGCTCTGAGGCAGCCTGGCGCATTCTCTGTTTCCCTATACACGAGAGGTTTCCGCCTGTTATGCACTTATCCGTACATCTAGAAAACGGTCAGAGAGTTTATTTTACTACGGATAATCTCCTGCAGGAAATAAATAATCCTCCTAATACAACACTTCTGGCCTTCTTTGACTTATGCAAAGTTGATGCCTTTGCAAAAACCCTTTTGTATGTGGAAGTCCCAAATTATTACCTATGGAAAACAACAATTTCTGCAGGAGGAAACAAGGTAAGCCCGTGTCGGGTTATCCGGGGGTGAAGAGAGATCAAGTTTTGGGCAGAGTATACACTGTTCATCCGGGAAATACTGAGTGCTACTATTTACACCTCCTATTACATAAAGTCTGTGGCCCCACATCATTTATTTCCCTTAAAACTGTGGAAGGAGTAGTATATCCAACATTTCAGGCAACATGTAAAGCACTCGGTTTGCTGGAAGACGATGGTCACTGGGACCGTACTCTCGAAGAAGCCTCCATTTCTGACTCTCCAACCAAAATCCGAGAATTGTTTGCCATCATGCTGATTTTCTGCCAAGTAGGAGATCCTACAAAATTGTAGCAGAAATATCGAGACACACTTGCAGAAGACATTAAATGGCAAATGGCGAGAGATGGCGGAAATACACAATTGATAAGTGACATTATTTACAATAAATGTCTTACACTTCTTGAGAATATTATTATAACCATGTCGGGTAAAACACTCTCACAATGTGGACTTCCATCACCTTCCCGAGAGCCAACAACTGTTGTTAACCGTATGTACTTGAATGAACTTTGTTATGATAACGCACATATGTCTCAAGCACTTGCTGTAAATGTTCCAAAATTAAATAAAGAACAGAGGGAAGCATACAATTTAATCATTCACAGCATTTCTTCTGATTCCGGTCAGTTTTTCTTTCTCGACGCTCCTGGTGGTACTGGAAAAACATTCTTAATAAATCTATTACTGGCCAGAATTAGGATCCAAAGGGACATTGCCATTGCCGTTGCTTCGTCAGGCATTGCAGCTACGTTGATTGAAGGAGGGCGGACAGCACACTCTACTTTCAAGTTGCCCCTAAATCTTAATCATGCTGAGTCACCACAATGCAACATCTCCAAGCAGAGTAACATGGCACATGTGCTCCGAGAAGCAAAATTGATCGTGTGGGATGAATGCACCATGGCTCATAAGGGAGGCATTGAGGCTCTAAACATGACGCTCCAAGATATAAAATCATGCAACCGCCTAATGGGTGGAGTTACAGTGCTTTTGTCAGGTGACTTCAGACAGACCTTACCTGTTGTGCCAAAAGGAACACGTACAGATGAAGTAAATGCCTGTCTTAAATCATCTTTCTTATGGCCTAATATCAAAGTGCTGTCCTTGAAAGTTAACATGAGAGTTCACCTACACAGTGACTTGAAGGCAGAGGCATTTTCAAGCTTATTGCTTCAAATTGGCGACGGCCTGTTCTTGGAAGATGAGGGAAGAATAACTATTCCTGACAACCTCTGCATTGTGGTAGGAGACCTGATTAGTTTGACAGACAGAATATACCCTAACATTAATCTATCGGGAGTGAATTGTGTTTCTTAAAGAAAGAGCAATTCTTACTCCAACTAATGAGTCAGCCAACGACATAAACAACTTTATGTTGGAAAAGCTGCCAACTAAGGTTGTAACATATGAATCTGTTGACTCTGTTTTGGACGCTGAAGATGCCGTTAATTACCCTGTAGAGTTCTTGAATACTCTAGAACCACCTGGAATACCACCACACATTCTCAGCCTCAAAATAGGATCTCCAATAATTCTGTTGCGCAACTTAAACCCTCCAAAACTGTGTAACGGTACCAGGCTTCAAGTGAAGACTCTACACAAACATATCATTGGAGCCACGATTTTCACAGGCATTAGTCAAGGAGAAACTGTCTTCATCCCCCGGATCCCTCTCATCCCATCAGATTACCACTTTGAGTTCAAACGTCTGCAGTTTCCCGTCAAGTTGTGCTATGCAATGACAATAAATAAAGCACAGGGACAGAGTTTGAAACTGGCTGGTGTGGATCTCAGGAATGATTGTTTCTCTCATGGACAGCTTTATGTCGCGTGTTCTAGGGTTAGTTCCCCTGACAACCTGGTCATCCTTCAGCCATGTGGCAAAACCAAGAATGTTGTGTACAGGGAAGTTTTAAACACCTAATCTGAGGAAACAATTTATAAACTTATAATATTTATACATCATTGTTGACACTTTTCTGATTCTATGATTTTGTATTATATGCTCTTAATTTATGCCATTTGATTATATACTATGTGTTTTGTAAGCCTACATACATTCAGTAACAAAGAAATTTACTACTATTCACCGTTGCGAAGCACAGGTACCAGCTAGTGTTACATAAACAACATCTAAACAACTGAAAAGATCTCATAGACTCCTTCTACCTTTGTTCAATTGGGCTTTAGCTTCCAGGTTCTAAAATAATTATTGAGGGTGGCTAAATCAAGTCTAAGTGTTTTTGGAATGTCCTTGTGTTGAGTTGCAGGAGCAATATCATCTGCATACATGAATTTTCTGAACTGTGTGGTGGGATGATATGATGTTCAGACATGTGTTTATATTTCATCTATTTATTATATATATATATATATATATATATATTTATATATATATATATATATATATATATATATATATATATATATATATTACAGATGTTTGTTTGTTTACATTTATATAATTGATTGTTAAATAGAGTTCAGTCACATAATGAATGTGAATTGGTTCATAAATATACTTGTTTTCATTAATTCAGATTTATTAATTATTTCTTATTGTAAATACAACATGGGAAACAGTAGATGACACAGAATTAAGTTGTAAAATTTGGGTTACATGTCCTTACACCAGACTTTGTGTCATATACTTCTGAAAGATCTACAAATGCTGCTGATGTTATCTTTTTCTTTTCAAATGCATTCTCAATGACGGATGTTAAAGAAAGTACTTGGTCACAATAATTTTCACCAGGTCTGAACCCAACTTGTTCAGCAGGGATACTGTCATGGAGAATATTAGACATTCTGTTGTAAATCAGCCTTTCCAGCAACTTATAGCTATAAAACAGCTTTCGGTTCATTCTGGTTTTTTACCTGGCCTCAAAACAGCTATAATTTTAGATCTTTTAAAAGCTTTGGGCATATCGCCACTTATCAATATGGCATTGAAGACTGTTAGAAGCCAATGTTTTATAGTTCCACCAGCATGTTTAAGAAATTCCATTAAGATGTTAATTCTAGCTGCCTAAAATAACTAATTATTAAGAAAAATGTGTTTTTAATCCATAATATTTATTTGTTTAACATGCATTTATCAAAAAAAAATATACAGTAAAGCCTCGTTATCCAACATGAGAATTATCCGGCGTTCAGTTTTAACTGACATACTCAACCCAAAAACATTACAGTAATAAAAAATATCTGGCAATGCATTGTATTATTGTTCTGTCATGAAAAATATTGTATGTACCTGGTGATGTTTTACCCTCTCATTGTTTTGTCGATTACTATACTTGATTTTATGTTGAGCAGGAAATGCATTGTGTGAGCAAACAATACAACTTTTGTTTTGAGTGCCTAAAAATAATGGTATTTTTAGAATAGACAGCTCTTCTAGGGGGGGGGGGAGTAGCGAATGAGTGACTCATGAACTCTTATTCAGTAGTTTACTGACCGGTCTCAAGTATTAGTTCATTGTATTAAAGTTATATAGCAGTATTTAATACTGTAAAGTAATTTTAATAGGATTTGTATAAGGACAGTTCGTTGTAACCTACTCCTTTGTGTGGAATACAGACAACGTAGTGTTGGTCTGCTTTCAGGTAACTGACAAGCCTGACAGTTATTTTCCCTACACAACATCTGAACCTTGACTACTATCCAACATGGACATCACAGACTTCTCTAGTGATGTCCACGTCGATGGCAACCAATGAACAGACACCATGTTGGTATTACGAGGACCGATCATAGTACTTTTTGCCTACAATCTTCTCAACTCTTTGCCTGCAAGTAGCTGGGTTACAGCACTGCGCCAATAGTGCCAACTAGTATATAAAAGAAATCATTTCAATATAGCAACTAATAAAACTAAAGGTAAGTTTAAACAAAATGTCATTTAATTTAGCAGGACATAAAGTATAAGTTTATAATACGCCAAATAAAATTATATTAAAATAAAATAAGTAAAAAATGTATGCAAAATATGGCTAGTGTAAAGAATAAAAAGTGCAACACATTACCCAATTCAAATTAGAAAGAAAATTACTGACAATATAATTTGCTAGAGGGTTACTGCACAAATATCCCTTTACAGTGACA
Organism: Stictocephala bisonia; assembly: GCA_035578905.1. Classification (NCBI taxonomy): domain Eukaryota; kingdom Metazoa; phylum Arthropoda; class Insecta; order Hemiptera; family Membracidae; genus Stictocephala; species Stictocephala bisonia. The sequence goes on along the minus strand of JAQJVL010006779.1, from coordinate 7,920 downwards.
TAGACAGACAGAATAGCAACCCTTCTTCTTCCCGCAGCTTAGGAAAGTGTGCCCCTCCTGTCTGTTGTAGTAACCCCCCCTCTACTAACTTAATTGTATCGTTCCTAATTTCCAGTTGGAACACATTTTTAATCATAATCTCTATTTCAAATACTGTAATAGAAGCAAACGTTTTGCACTAGAAGACAACCTTTACCTAAAAGTGTATGCCTTGACGTACTATACAGCCTTAGGAAGTGTTGTGGATTCAATAAGAAAGAGTATACTTCAACACTATGACTTAGTGGTTCTGTTAGCAACTCAGTAAACAACTAGGCTGTCTTATTTTTGCAGGCATTATTGATAAAACTGACTAGGGTTGTGCTAGTACCAAAAAATTGAGTATATGATCGAGTATTTTTACTACTAGAACTCGGCTCGAAGCTTCCAAAACTACTCGAACTTCGATCAAATAGTTGTATTTCACAAAATATCAAATTTACATCTTAATTTTGTTTTAAGAGTAAACAGTTTTATAAGCTATGAACAAAAAATTTATGCTTCCATGTGTTTTATTTTATCCTTAATCATACGTTATCAGTTTAGTACACGTAATTATAGACTAAATACGCTTAAGACTAGGCTGTACACAACGTAGTCAACGTAGTGAATGAGTTCGTTCATTATGATTTGAACTAGTTCAATTCAAAGTGAACAACAGAGCTGGGAAGGTAGCGATCATGGTAAATAGTTATCGTATTAGCGATCGCACATGTTTGTTGTCTGAGTCTACTAGTCACTTCTAACCTAACCTAAAATAGCGTGAATAAAACAGAAGTGTTGGTTAGTATCTTTATGACCCAAGAAAGTGGGTGAGAGATCCCCGGTTCAAGATGCTCAAAAAGACCTGTTACCGATACAAATGTAATGGGTCTGTACACCATGGAAAATATGCATATTTTCATTCATATCAATAATATCGCTCAATCAAAAGGGTCCCGAGAACGAGTCACTTTACATCCCAAGAATCAATCTTTCCATCTTTTCTAGGCGAAAGTCTATCTTGGTTGTGGTATACATACGTTCAGCTTCTTTTCGGAATTGAAATTATTGTATATTTATCACGAGTCGATTGAGGTCTATTTTTTTTTAATCTGAGCAGGGAATCGTCCAACGATTTGACATAAGAAAATACTGTATCATATCATATAAAATATGGTAATGGTGTTCTAGCAGCATGTGACATAACATTATTGATTTATTTTCTGTCAAATAAAATAAATATACATATATATTCGAAGCGAACGTCTATTAATTATTATTCCGTAAACACCTTACATCGCCAAAACTGCGTGTAACATTTCCGTATACAATAATTTTTCCTGTCAAATTGTTGATTGGTTTTCTGACTAGGTTAGACAATAACAAAGTTGGAGTGTAAAAGATGGTAAAGTACAATAATTTTGATTCGTAAACTCACTGAACGGTTCCCTGTTCACATTGATGTTGATGTAAACTATAAAACAATCACGAATCAACCCAAGTGAGGGAGAAACATGTAGGAAGACCTTTTATAAACAAAATATGACAAATTTAAAGATTCGGAAAATAATTTTTATTGAATGGAAGCCTTATCAAATGTCTTGTTTTTTATTCATAAGTTTTTAATTTAGCTGCCCACAATCTTCATTGTATCACTAGTTGGCAATATCAGACTGCATCTCGTCGCCAATATCGGCTAGACCTTATTATATTAACCGACTACGTCTATGGTTTTCACTCAATTATACAAGGTTTTCATGAATTTCTTTTTAATTTAAAATTTAACTTTAACTTTTTTAATGTTAAAATTTTTAACTTTAAAATTTATTTTTTGTAAACCTGCTTAGTTATTATTATCAATCGATTGAACTTCAGTCTTTGACAAGCAGATTTTCAAATTTGATTATATCATTCATAGCTTATTTCCGGTTAGTTATTACCTTATTATAGGTAATAACTAACCGTTGAGTCGTGCATGCAGATGGGCTAGACGCGTGTCACATCGGCTCCGCTAATATATGTTTTATTAAGTGGGTTATAGAGTGTTTGTGAATGTGATTTGTTGCTAGCATGTTTATTGTATGTTTATCATTAATTAAGTGAAGTTTGAAGCAACTGTGAATTGTGATTAACCCGTAATAAGTGAAAATATAAGTGAATCATCAGGTTATTTAGGCAGTGTAGGAGTCGGTGTTCTACATGTTGGTCAAGATCACGCGATAACGAAGCTGCTCGGTGAGTCATGGCGCCCCCACCGACGAGAAATACTCGCAACAACAGTTCCACTGATTCTAACCTTACTGTGGATCAAAAACTTGATTTACTTTTGAATGAAGTGGCAGATATTAAAAGTGACAATAGGGTTTTTAGTAGTGACATTCTTGAAATAAAGCAGGACTTGAAACAGTTTAAAACTGATATAAGCAACACTATGGACATGTGTTTTGAAAAAATAGAAAAATGTAACGCAATAGTAAATGTCAATAAAAACAGGGTAGATGCTCATGAAATAGACATTAATAACTTAATTTTGGAAAATAAAAGCTTAAAAGGGCAGGTTACAAATCTTCAAAAATCAGTACGGATTGCAGAACAATATTCAAGAAGTAATTCTTTGGAAATCTATGGCGTTCCAGAAATAAAAAATGAAGTTATTATGGATGTTGTCAAGAAGGTTGCAAAGGTGATACGTTTTGACTTTAAAGATGAAATGATAGATGCAGTTCATCGGCTGTCCACAAATGTCAGAAATCCAAATGCTCCTAGAGGGATAGTATTAAAATTTTGTAGACGCCTAGATATGGAACAGATGCGTGAGAAAAGTCGTGTGAAAAATGGTTTCTCAGCTGTCGAACTTGGGTATCAGAGTGAGAGTAAGTTCTGTACCTCCTCGCATTAACGAAGGAGACAAGGACTCTGTGGAATGACACTCGCACTTTCAAAGTCAAAAACCAATACAAGTATGCCTGGATTACCAGCGCCGGGAAGGTATTTCTACGGAAGATGGAGGGATCTCGAGCTATTCTTATTAGTGAGAAAGCTGATCTAGACTGCTTAAAGTAGGATTAGCTGGTTATCAGGTACCTACTTACAATTACACATGTGCATGTATTTACTATGGTTAATAACTAAACTAGTACTATAGAAACAGAAAATTGATAAGGTTTATTTATAATGAGTGTTTTAATTATATATCTATGAGTTTAATTGTTGATAAAGTGCATGAATTATGTTTGTAATTTTGGTGTATGTATATATAATTATGTTTTTGGTCTTTTCTGTAGGTTTTCAATTAGTAATAAATTAAAAATACTGGTGAATCGAATATAACTATTTATTATCAAAATGTAAGAGGTTTGAGATCTAAAACCACTGATTTTCGTTTGGCACTTTTAGAAAATAAGTTTGACATAATAACTTTGACTGAAACTTGGTTAAATTCATCTGTCTACAATTCGGAACTATTTACTAATGAGTATATTGTTTATAGAAGAGATAGGAATCAACAAATTACCGGGAAAACAAGGGGAGGGGGTGTTTTAGTAGCGGTTAAAAATTGTTTCAAAACTAATAGAGTATACGAGTTAGAAACCAGTGATGATAATGTATGGATAACAATCAAGTTGCCTAAGGGACCTAATATAATTTTAGCCGTGGTATATTTTCCTCCTAATTCTCGTTTAAATGAATATAAAATGTTTTTTGACAAATTGGATTCATATAGTTTAAATCATGAACATTTAATTATACTGGGAGATTTTAATCTTCATATTACTGGTATAAATTATAACTTAGCTTTGGGCAATGAAATATGTAGAAGGTTATTGTTTTTTAATAAATTGCACGGTTTAAAGTTATATAATGATATTCTGAATGCACAGGGTCGCACACTAGATTTGGTTTTGTCAAATATAATTAATTTAAAGGTGAGTGAAGAATCTAATCCATTTGTGAATGTAGATAAATATCATCCTGCTCTTATATTGAAATTTAATGTTGTATATATTTTTAAAGAATGTAGTAGAAGTAGTAATCTTTCTTATAATTACTCTAATGTAAATTATTATAATCTTTACAAAGAAATTGGAAGTATTGATTGGCAGGATTTGTTTAAGTGTGATAACTTGAATGAATCTATTGAATTGTTCTATAATGAGTTGTATACAGCTTTAAATTTGCGTGTACCTCAAACTGTTAAATTTAAATCGAAGTATCCGTCATGGTTTTCTCATGATTTAAGGAGATTGATCAAATGTAAGGAAAAATATAGAAAAAAATATAAGAAATATAACGTTCCATTTTTTTTGGAGCGATATAAAGATTTAAGAATGCAATCCAAGCGTTTAATTAAAGTGGAATACAAGCATTATGTGAGTAGAGTGGAGGGTGAGTTAACAGTAAAACCTAAAACATTTTGGAAATTAATAAAACAATTAAGAGTTGTTGATAATTTTCCTTCTACAATGAATTACAATGGCACGGTGGTGGAGGGGGGAGAGGCGATAAGAGAGGCTCTGGCCTCTCATTTCAGCTCGGTTTATATCAATTGCACTTTGACTCCAGACGAATTGTGTTGTGGTGCTAAGCATTCATCTATTATGGAACATGTCAGTTCAATGTCTTTATCAGAAATATCGGAATATGAAGTAATAAATAGTATAAAACAGTTAAAATCAAAAAGGTCGCTAGGACCGGATAGTATTCCACAGTACATTTTTAAGGGTTGTGCTGAGTTTTTTGTTGCTCCCTTAAAACATTTATTTAATCTGTCAATCAAACAATGTTGTTTTCCTGATGCTTAGAAGATAACAAGGGTTGTACCAATACCCAAGAAAGGTCGTAGTAATGACATTGAGAATCATCGGCCTATAGCGGTGTTATCACCTCCTGCTAAAATATTTGAGTCAATAATTTATAATAGATTGTTTTGTTATATTAACAAATACATTAGTAAATGTCAACACGGCTTTCTTCCGAATAAATCAATAAACTCCAATTTGTTAAATTTTTCACAATATTGCAATTATGCTGTTGACAACAACATCCAAGTTGATGTTATTTATACAGACTTTCAAAAGGCGTTTGACAGAGTTAATCATTTGAGTCTGCTTAGTAAACTAAATTATTATGGACTTAATGATCAGTGTGTGCAATTTTTTTCAACTTATTTACACGGGAGAAGTCAGTTTGTTAGTTTTGCAGGATTTACCTCTAGTAGATACATAGCTGGCTCAGGTGTCCCGCAAGGCTCAAATTTAGGTCCATTGTTATTTTTAATTATGATCAATGATGTGGGAACACATATTAAAAACAGTGAATTACTGCTTTATGCGGATGATATGAAACTTTTTTCGAAGATAAACAATGTTAGTGATTGCTATAAATTACAACAAGATCTTAACGCACTTGTATTGTGGAGCAATTCAAATTTAAAATTTAATCTTGAAAAATGTGTTGTTATGTCATTTTCCAGAAAACCAGACAAAAATATAATTAAATTTAATTATGACATGAGGGGAAAACAATTAAATAGGAAATCAACTGTTAAAGATTTAGGTGTATTATTTGACACAAAATTAAGTTTTACTGAACATATTATCTCAATTTGCAAATCGGCATATTCAATATTAGGCTTTATAAGAAGATGCGGAAATTTTTTAAATAGTTTGGAAGCAATTAAATCAGTCTTTGTTTCACTTGTTAGAGCTAGACTTGAATATGGAGCTGTAATATGGAATCCTCATGTTAATTATCTCATAGATATGATTGAAGCAGTACAGAAAAAGTTTTTGAGGTTTTTATATTATAAGGCATTTGGTCACTATACATTAGATGTTCCATATTCAGAATTACTAAATATCTTCAATATTGCAAGTTTGTCAAAAAGACGCAAGATTAGCATGCTTATCTATATTCACAAGTTAGTGGGTGGGGTACTCGATGATAGCAAGCTGTTATCTCAACTGGACTTTGCCATCCCCCGTCCAAACTCCCGTAGCCTTGATGATATTTGTTCCGAAATACTCTCGCACTAACCTTGGATATTTCTCCAGTTTAAATACAATGATTAGACTATAGAATGTTAATTCACCTTCATTTGACATTTTTTATAACTCACTTGATTCTTTTAAAAATACTTTAGTTGAGATTGTTGACAATTGATATTAATTGAGATTAATTGTTTATGAAATGTTGCTTGTTATTCAGCATTACAGAGTTTAAAATATGTTATTGGTTACAAATTAGGATAAGTCTGAGTATTTATGTATTCATTGATTTTTGTTCATGTTATATTTATTCATGTTATATTTATTATATAGTCTTGTGTTTTCATTTTTGGTTTCTGTCATTTGTTATATCTATGTGTAAATTGTTAATCTAAACACGCCATTTTTATGATGAATAATGTGTGTATTGTGGAACTGTTGGACTGAGAGATAATGAACTGCATGTGCATATTTAAATATTATAATCTTAATGCTGCAATGTAATTGGTGTTGTTGCTGTTTTGTAGCATTGTAAAATAAATAAATAAATAAATTATTACTGAATTAAATACGGACAAAATACAGATCCACTCTTCTTGGCGTGTACACAAACTATTTTTTTGTTGAGAGGAGACAATTCTGAAAGCAAATGACTACATTTGGCGATGACGCCTGAATTTTAGCATTAGTTTGGTTGGATGCAGATTTTGCCAACAATCTTCGCTACGTTTGCGCGGTATACTTTGAACTGAAACATATCGGCCGGCTGTGAATCAGTATAATTGGGGGAGCGGCAGGAGGGTGCTTTGCCACGAGCGCCCATGGAAGATGTTTGCAAGGTAGATGCACCTATCACATTTGCCCCTTTCTAAATGTTTCCATTATAAAAAGGGCTTATTAAATTGTTTTTTTATTTCAGGGAAAAGTTGTTTAATACTGATTATTAATCGGGGTTTTTTTTTTTTTTTTTTTTTTTTGGTTTGTTAACCAGGGTTCAGGAGTTAGATGGATGATGAATGGATCCAATTATTCCCCCTTTTAGTTTCGGGCTCCTGTTGATTTATTTATGTATTATAATAATGTATAATTTCCTTATTTCAATAATAATAGGTTAATGTACTATATAATTTAATATTAAATTATTTGACACAAATCAAAAATACGCTTTTTCAGTAATAAAGCTTACTGTTTGACTCCCACAGTTGTTTTAATTATTTTACAATTATATACCTGAAAGTAATAATCTACTCACGTGTGGGATGGGTAGGGGTATAATCTGATCTGTGATATGAGTGAGCAGGTTAAATCTTTATAATTCACGTTGTTTCAATTAATACTATACTTTCTCACATCATATTAGTTATGAAAAAAGGAAAAAGGTTAAACAAAACAATGCCACATAAAAATGTCGGAAGGCAGGAAGTAAAAAGTTTTATTTATCAAATGTTACAGTTACAAACAACAAATCAAAATTATTGTGTTCAGTTTAGATGTATATATTTACGAATCTGGCAAAACTTAACATAGGCTTAGGATGGTGTCTGCCTTTTACAGTTGTCTTGGGTGAACAGGAAATCCTTCTGTAAATACTCGCTCGAAAACACTCGATACTAAAAAAAAAATGCCAACTACTCGACTCAACTCAGCTCAAATTCAAAAATCACTACTTGCACACCCCTAAATAAAACAATTAAGAAAGTTATATCCATTACACACAGAGTGGTTTTTACCACTCCTATGATTTTTGTTGATCGCAGAACGGTAAAACTGTTGCAACCGCCACTATCTGGATGAATCATGGACCTAGCCAAGTTTAGTGGTCCTCAGTGTTAAATTTAAGGCAGTGCTATACACCTTTTGAAGGATTTTAAAATTATAATTTAGTAATTAATGTATTATAAATAGAAAAATT